>MDKF010291615.1:0-18236 GCA_026770625.1 Nicotiana glauca | reverse complement strand
AGTTAAGTAAGTATTATAAGTCTTCCGCCTTGATTATTATTTCAGATTATTATAATTGTTTAAATGAAAACAGTACAAATGTTGTATTATTTGGCTTGCCTAGCTCCGACAGTAGGCTCCATCATGACTCCCGATGGTGGGAAATCCGGGTCGTGACAACCATGATCCATGCACGCCCACGAGGATCGAAGGGCTTGATGGTTGGGATGGATGACGAGGTCATTCATCATTCTTTTGAGAATTTTTTCTATATTCAGACTGAACACCTGGTGGCGGACCCAACCGGATTCCCGGAAGCTCGTTCCTGTCTGGGCATCCGCCCTATTTAGACTTTCCTTATGCTTTGCACTTTTGGTTATTGATTTTCCTTAATATTTTGTAGCTAAAAAGTTACCGCCGCCTTCTTTGGAGGGGATCCGAGACTGGGTTGAGGCATTGCTTCCTCAAACCGTGGGCATTCGCACCTGGGCGGCTTTCTGGGAGAGGCATGGTTGCAGGCCCGTGATAGGTGGAATTTCAGCCCTTCCTCTTTTTTCGTTTTGTTCTGACTGCACTTATTGATTTATTTTGTTCTGACTACACTTATTGATTTGTTTGTTCATTGTATCTATAGAGACCACGTCGTGTCAAAGCTCCACAATTGGTTTTCCGTCGACTGGGTACACTTGCTAGGCTAGCTGCTGCGCCTGTGCCTCGTCGAGTACCGAGGGCGGCGTCGGTTGAATCGTCAGTGACCACATCCCCAATGCGGGCAACTCTACAAGATGAGAGGTCGTTCGGGCTCGTTCGTTCTCGGACATGCCCGCCTTCAAATGAGGAGGAGGATAGGCCTTCGCAGAAGCGGCGAGTGGAATTTGTGGCGGCTCTTCCATCGGTGATCAACTTGGATTCTCCCCCGACGGATTCGGAGGGCGGTGCGACTGCGGCACTTGCTGGCGAAGAGAAGGGGTTAGTCGGAGTTGAACCCGTTAGTTCTAGCCAAGGGAATGTTGTTGTCTCGACGACCCCGTCCAACGCTCATGTTGTCGAGGTGTAGGGTCGATCCTTACAGGCCGCCATTGGGACTTCTAATGTACCATTGTTGAACATGGCGAGCTGCTCTACCTCAACGGCGACAGAGAAGGGGAAGGACGTGGTGGAGGACGAGTATGAGTCTTAGTCTAATTTGGACCCCAACGACGTTCGTATGTTTGAGGAGGGTATTACCAATTCTACGGTGCATATTGGGGGCCGGCCCGTTTTATTGAGGTTCCCTCATATTTGAACTTATTAACTGAAGGAAATAGCTTGGTGTCGCAATTCGAGTTGTTATGTTCGGAGGCCGAGAATGCGTCCTTGAGGAGCATTTCGGATATTAAAGTGATGGACGAAGTGTACGTGATGGGCCTGAGCGTACGTAGTACGTTCCTAGTACTTTCTTCTCCTCCCGTTTTAGACTTTGCCTTAGCTTTGCCTTTCCTTTCTTTTGCAGACTTACTTGTTGGAGGTGGAGAACATCCGTAGAGCCAAGGTTCGCTCGAGGATCTTCCTGCAGATGCTGGGGAAACACCATCGTTATCGTGATCGGTGCCAAGGGCTGCACGAGCGTTTACAGAACGAGCTTGGTAATCGAGCTTTGGAAAGGAGTTGGCGAAGCGGGACCAGCAGCTGTTGCAGGCACTTGGCAGTAAACGTTCTCTTGAAGAGCAGATTCGCCGGAAGGACGAGGAGCCTGAGGTAAGGAATTGCAGCTGAGCGTGTGCATCTGCAGGGCAGATTGAGGGAGATGGAGTTGGAGGCTGAGCAGAACTGGGTCAAGGCAGCGGAGGCGGCTGCGAAATGGAGCGAGAAATAGGCGGAGCTGGAGAGCGAGGTTGCTGCCTTAAAATTTCGGGAAAAAGGTTACTCGTCGAGGGCCGTAGCGTTGAGGAATCGGTTCGTGTGCGTGAGTCCTGGCTTGAGTCGGAGAGGGAGACAGCGGCCCTTAAGGAGGCAGGGCTCGAGGAGCAGATTGGTGTTCTTGATCAGGAGGCTCAGATCATGTTGGACCGGATTGCGATTTTGGAGGAGGAGAATCGGTGACTGCAGAGCCAGGCTGGTTCGTCGCATACTGTCATTTCCCACCAGGTTCATGAACTTTGGGTCTACGCCGAGGCTCAACGCGATGTTTACAAGAACTTATTGGAGGCGGGTATTGTGACCGAGGCCGTCTTCGAGGTGGCATGCCAGAAGGCTCATGAAGCTCGTGTCGACTGTGGTTATGATATGGTGACACTCGAGGCTGACGAAGGCATGGGTGGTGGTGATGGTGACGGCAATGGTGGCGCCGAGTAAAGAAAAGATTTGTTATCATTGTTTGTTGTTTTTATTTGTATCTCGTTCGTCAGTTGGCGCTCGGTTGTTTCTTGTTGTTTTTCTGTATTTTTCTTTCTTGTCTTGACCGGCCAGGGCCGGGTGTAAGCGAGGAGTACCCGCGTTCTTAACTCTGTAGACAATTGTACTCTTTTTTTCATCATTTATCTCGAGTTTTACTCTAACTTCCATTTCTTTTATGGATATGTTTGGAGGGACAATCAGCCCTTGAATTCGATCGAGGTCGTCATGTCAGTTTTGGATCGATAATGATGGCCTTTTGGCCTGACATGAACGGGGAGGGGCGGTCACCTTGTAATGACGGAAATTGGTTTTTCTTCGCCTTAGCCTAATGCGGC
This sequence comes from Nicotiana glauca, assembly GCA_026770625.1. Lineage (NCBI taxonomy): Eukaryota > Viridiplantae > Streptophyta > Magnoliopsida > Solanales > Solanaceae > Nicotiana > Nicotiana glauca. The sequence goes on along the minus strand of MDKF010291615.1, from coordinate 15,546 downwards.
TGAGATCGACCCTGATAAATTTGAAGGCGAAGGCACTTAGCCTGAGCCCTAGTTTGACTAAGGTCGTACATGATAAGTTCGATGGCGAAGGCACTTGGCCTGAATTCTAGTTCGACTGAAGTCGAATCTGGTGTATTTGATGGCGAAGGCGCTTGGCCTGAGACCCGGTTCGACTGAGGTCGAATCTGATATATTTTGATGGCGAAGGCGCTCGTCCTGAGTCCCGGTTCGAATGAGGTCGAACCTAATATATTCGATGGTGAAGGCGCTTGGCCTGAGTCCTGGTTTTACTGAGGTCGAACCTAATATATTCGATGGTGAAGGCGCTTGTCCTGAGTCCTGGTTTTACTGAGGTCGAACTTAATATATTTTGATGGCGAAGGCGCTTGGCCTGAGTCCCGGTTCGACTGAGGTCAAACCTAATATATTTTGATGGTGAAGGCACTTAGCCTGAGTCCTGGTTCGACAGAGGTCGAACTTGATATATTTTGATGGCTAAGGCACTTGGCCTGAGTCCCGGTTCAACTGAGGTCGAATCTGATATATTTTGATGGCGAAGGCACTTGGCCTGAGTCCCGGTTCGACTAAGGTCGAACCTGATATATTTTGATGGCGAAGGCACTTGGCCTGAGTCCCAGTTCGACTGAGGTCGAACCTGATATATTTTGATAGCGAAGGCACTTGGCTTTGATGTCGAAGTCACTTGTCCTAAGTCCCGGTTCGATTGAGGTCGAACCTGATATATTTTGATGGCGAAGGCACTTGGCCTAAGTCCCGGTTCGACTGAGGTCGAACCTGATATATTTTGATGGCAAAGGCACTTGGCCTGAGTCCCGGTTAGACTGAGGTCGAACCTGATATATTTTGAGGGCGAAGGCACTTGGCCTAAGTCCCGATTCGACCGAGGTCGAACCTGATATATTTTGATGGCGAAGACACTTGGCCTGAGTCCCGGTTCGACTGAGGTCGAACCTAATATATTTTTATGGCGAAGGAACTTGGCTTGAGTCCCGGTTCGACTGAGGTCGAACCTTATATATTTTGATGGCAAAGGCACTTGGCCTGAGTCCCGGTTCGACTGAGGTCGAACCTGATATATTTTGATAGCGAAGGCACTAGGCCTGAGTCCCGGTTCGACTGAGGTCAAATCTGATATAGTTTGATGGCAAAGGCACTCGGCCTGAGTCCCGGTTTGACTGAGGTCGAACCCAATGTATTTTGATGGCGAAGGCACTTGTCCTGAGTCCCGGTTCGACTGAGGTCGAACCTGATACATTTTTATGGCGAAGGCACTTGGCCTGAGTCCCGGTTCGACTGAGGTCGAACCTGATGTATTTTGATGGCGAAGGCACTTGGCCTGAGTCCCGGTTCGACTGAGGTCGAACCTGATGTATTTTGATGGCGAAGGCACTTGGCCTGAGTCCCGGTTCGACTGAGGTCGAACCTGATGTATTTTGATGGCGAAGGCACTTGGCCTGAGTCCCGGTTCGACTGAGGTCGAACCTGATGTATTTTGATGGCGAAGGCACTTGGCCTGAGTCCCGGTTCGACTGAGGTCGAACCTGATGTATTTTGATGGCGAAGGCACTTGGCCTGAGTCCCGGTTCGACTGAGGTCGAACCTGATGTATTTTGATGGCGAAGGCACTTGGCCTGAGTCCCGGTTCGACTGAGGTCGAACCTGATGTATTTTGATGGCGAAGGCACTTGGCCTGAGTCCCGGTTCGACTGAGGTCGAACCTGATGTATTTTGATGGCGAAGGCACTTGGCCTGAGTCCCGGTTCGACTGAGGTCGAACCTGATGTATTTTGATGGCGAAGGCACTTGGCCTGAGTCCCGGTTCGACTGAGGTCGAACCTGATGTATTTTGATGGCGAAGGCACTTGGCCTGAGTCCCGGTTCGACTGAGGTCGAACCTGATGTATTTTGATGGCGAAGGCACTTGGCCTGAGTCCCGGTTCGACTGAGGTCGAACCTGATGTATTTTGATGGCGAAGGCACTTGGCCTGAGTCCCGGTTCGACTGAGGTCGAACCTGATGTATTTTGATGGCGAAGGCACTTGGCCTGAGTCCCGGTTCGACTGAGGTCGAACCTGATGTATTTTGATGGCGAAGGCACTTGGCCTGAGTCCCGGTTCGACTGAGGTCGAACCTGATGTATTTTGATGGCGAAGGCACTTGGCCTGAGTCCCGGTTCGACTGAGGTCGAACCTGATGTATTTTGATGGCGAAGGCACTTGGCCTGAGTCCCGGTTCGACTGAGGTCGAACCTGATGTATTTTGATGGCGAAGGCACTTGGCCTGAGTCCCGGTTCGACTGAGGTCGAACCTGATGTATTTTGATGGCGAAGGCACTTGGCCTGAGTCCCGGTTCGACTGAGGTCGAACCTGATGTATTTTGATGGCGAAGGCACTTGGCCTGAGTCCCGGTTCGACTGAGGTCGAACCTAATATACTTTGATGGCGAAGGCACTTGGCCTGAATCCCGATTCGACTAAGATCGAACCTGATATATTTTGATGGCGAAGGCACTTGGCCTGAGTCCCGGTTCGACTGAGGTCGAGCCTAATATATTTTGATAGCGAAGGCACTTGGCCTAAGTCCCGGTTAGACTGAGGTCAAACCTGATATATTTTGATGGCGAAGGCACTTGGCCTGAGTCCCGATTCGACTGAGTCGAACCTAATATATTTTGATGGCGAAGGCACTTGGCTTGAGTCCCGGTTCGACTGAGGTCGAACCTGATATATTTTGATGGCGAAGGCACTTGGCCTGAATTTCGGTTCTGGCTTGAGATAGCCTTGTGCCAGCTTCCGGCCGGACACCGCGTTAAGGGTGAAGGAAATGCCTTATACTTTCGTTCTGAGGGAGAGGGTGGGGAACTTCTTCTTCTTGTCCGGTTGTTTTCGGATCTCAGTTTCCTTTGATGCATTCGAGTATTATGCGCTCGATATGCTTCCTTTGGTCCGTTTGAGTTGGATCGCTTTCTCTTCCTTTTTGTTTTCTGACATTCCTTTGGCTTCGATTCCAGGGAGAAACTATGCGATTTCGCTAGGAAATCCCGACAGACGGCGCCAAATTGTTTGACTCGAAAGTTAACAAATACTTTGAAAGTAAATACAATCAAAAATAGATCAAAGGGTAAATCATAGCCAATCGTAATTAATCACTGAATTAGAAGACGAACTTGAGACATAGAAACAATCAATCGTGGAAGGATATAAACGAGGTTTTATTCATCAAAGTAGCTTGACCTGCCTCTCCTTAAAGAGGTCAGAGTTGTGTAGAAGAAAAAGCCCCCCTTGGGAGGTTCTCTCTCTTGGTATTTATAGCCTCAGGCTTTTTTAGCTGGTCATAAATGGGCCCCACCGTTGGTCGTGGAGGCGTCCCCTCATTTGTTTTAAGGACAGCTGTCATAAGCCAAAAGTCAGCGGTGTTGACAATTTACTACAAAGTGGTCGTGATGGGGTTGACCTCCTGACCACAGAACGGTCGAATATCTGCCAATACATAGTTCAAATGGGAAAACGTTCTGACCGTTGGTGATTTCCAATTATATCCTCAAATTATGCAAGTATTTAGGGTGTAGAACATATATATCACGTTATATATGTAGAAAAAAGTTGTACCTAAACGCATCCGTCAAGTTGAAACCTAATTATCGTCCGCTCCAACATATATGCATGAATAAAAGAAAAATAATAATAAAAAAACACATTTGTGCTAACAAATAATGTGAACAGCTATATTTGTTCCAGTTTTTCGAAAATATGGCCAAAACAAGATGTTTGTTAGAGTTAGAAGCTAGCCAAGAGTTTTAGAAAAAACAAATTACAGATAGTGAGCTGCTCCCGAATTTTACTTTACCAATTGCTGACGTATTGATAACCAATTTCTTTACCAATTGCCCCCGATTTTTTCTTTACAATTTTTTTCAAAAAAGTTTAAAGTTAATAAAAGGATTGAGATATTGTTGAAACCAATTTGAATACAAATTAATATGTTTGTGCTAATTAGTCTACTTTGTCTAGGTGTACTCTCAAACAAATACATAGTGTTGTTTTCTTTATTGAGATCCTTCTAACAACTTTTTTCAAATTAATTAAGTGTTATATTTGGCTTTAAATTCCAAGTTAGTTTAAGCCAAAATCAAACTTTGTACGCTTGCCGTGTATGTAGTTTAATTAGGAAAAGATTTCAACCTTAATTAATTTATAATTATATCCTTAAATTATATAAATATGTAAGGTTAAAAAAGTTCAATGGTTCAAGAATATTTTTATCGATCAACATTTAATATAAGTTATTCGTGTTTTTATAATAATCTAGATGTAGATAGATAGATAGATAGATAGATAGATAGATAGATAGATAGATAGATAGATATAGATATAGAAATAGATAGATAGAACCATACTTAGGGTGGTGGTTGCATTATATTTAATTATTTCAATCTCCAAAATTATATTGATAAGTAAAAATTTATATTGGTAAGTATAAATTTTGGATCCCCGTGTAGATTTTTTCAATTTCTATTTACTATCATAAATATTTACCGACTATTTCACTTCTCTATGAAGCATTTACGCTTCTCAAAAAATTCATTTCAACTTTCCGTAGGTAAATTACCAGCAAATAGTTCCAAAGACTAAGCAATTCAAGGCAAATAGTTTCAGTTTTAGTCGTTTTGATACTAAATGTAAAGATATAAAATGAGTTCCAGTTTAAATAATCATTTTTTTCATTGGGCAAGACTTTATTAAATTAGTATAACAATAAGTTATATCTAAATTTCATTGTCTTCAATATTCAAATGATTATCATCTAACAATTTCAAGTACAATAGAAATTCAAAGCACAATTTATATTTCTAGTATAAAGATGATCATAACTGGAGAAATATATTATTAGAAGACTATGAAAGAGACAAAATAATACAAACACCATAGTTGTTATCAATTGTTAGGTTTTATCACAGTTAACTCTGTACAGTTAACATTATTAGATTGCTATGCTACGTAAAATGATACATGAATAAGAAAAAATATCATAAACAATATTATAAGAAAAAATCATATTTATCCTTAAATTATGCCTTTGCAATTTTCTATCAAGAATCCTACTTAACTTCAAATGCAACTTTGCGAATATGTGCCATATATAATATATACGTATTGTATTTAGCATCAACGCATTAATGACAGTCTTAATACTCTCATATTGGTCAGTCATGATAGCCAATGGATGAACACTGCTCAGAGCTCCAAGCCACGTAGAGAGCACCATTTTATAGCTTATTATATCCTCATTAAACATAAGAGCACATCCTAAAAGTATAGAATGTCTATGTTGATTGACACCAACAAGCGAATGGCATATTGTATTGCTTCACAAGGTATGTGATATCAAGATATATTACATCATGGAACTCCTCATATGCCACCTTAGAGTGTGAATAAACCCATACAACATTTTGAAGTCGACTAAAACTATCCATATCTACTGAGTAAAAAAAGTTCATATCCTTTTTGTTGAAGAACTTGAGTAATCATTGTGCATTCCCTTTTTGCAATTGAAGCTTCATAAATATAATTTCTATAATCCTTTAGTTTAGCGAATCTTATGTTTTGTGAGAGTGTTAAGATAGCAATATCTTTGGTTGTAAGAGCTCGCTTTACAGAATTACTAACGGACATGTGTCCAACCATCAGTCGCAATAGTGTTGGTTTCAATTGATAATTATTCTTCTAAAACACCTTTGAATTGAAATCGCCATGAACCATTCTCATCCAAAATTATAGTTATTCTACCACAAAAATTCCCCCTCTTGGTTACATACATATTCTTTGATTTTCTAGACCTATCACCACTATATTATACATGCCTTACAATATCACTATCCTTTTGTTGGATGTTCTTTTGGCAATACAAAATCCTGATAACTTGTATATTCTTTGTAGAAATCAAACATAACATCCTTATTACTGAATCACATTTTAATAATTTGACTTATTGTTAGATCTTCTTCATATAACTCATTCCCTGTCCTATCCGCCTTCTCCGTCTTCCTTTAAAGAATGGTCGTCGTCATCATCGTCGTCATCTTCGTCCTCGTCATCATCATGATTTTCTCATCATTAAGACTATCGCCTGAATCAATATTGATCCATTCATCTTTATTTATCAAACTGTCATCTGAACTCAACCCTAAAGATCTATGTAATGCATTCCTTAGTTGTCCCAAACTAGTTTCTCGGTTTGTATTCAAGATTTGTGTCTCAGAACTAGTTTATTCGTTAGCATTCATATTTAGGTTAAGGGAATGGTGGTGAAGCAAGTGTTTAGGTTTGTGAGACATTTGTTCTCATATGTGTATGGTATAAGAAGGAAATTCGAATTAGTTATAATAACCCAACCGGTCGTTTGAGCTAATGTTCCATTCGGTAGTTTGAGACTTTGAGTACCTTCATATTATGTATTATAACTTGTGAATATAGTTGGTTTTGATTTTCGAGCGGTCCAGGATTGATTTGGAAGAATAATTCTCATTTTAGAAGCTTTAAGTTGGAAGATTTAACCAAGATTTAACTTTTGGATAAACGAACTCGAAAACGGGTTTTAGTTATTCCAATACGTTTGTATGATAATGTTGGACTTTTCCATACAGTTTGGTTAAATTTTGATGAATTTTGGATAAGTTTGGGTTGTATGGTGATTGTTTTTGGTTTCAACGTCGATTTGAACATAAAGGTTACCATATTGAGCAAACGGCCTTAGATTCGTGTTTCGACTAAATCATTATATACATAACGTAATTTTTGAACCATGGAAACTAAAATCATCAAGTTTTGATATCCTATGAGGAATTTATGGTCATTTTACAAAGAATTAGGTTGCCAGATTTTTAAAATAATTACAAAGTTGCCACTGAATCGCATTTAAGGATCTACACTATTTTCAAATATTGAAACCAACATATCTCTTTTATTATAAGGTCAAATGGAATGATTCAAAAGTCTAACTTGACTAGAATTTCATGAGGAATCTACTGAAGGAATCAAAAGTGAGTTTTGGGATCATTTATCCCAAGAAACGAGGCAGAAAATCTAGAAAGAAATATATAATATCGAGGGTTTATTCATTTGGTCATATTTTGATTTTGGGAGCTCAGATTTGGGAGATTTTTACCACATGGATTCAGATAAGTGTTTTATACTCGATTTTCGTTATATTTCATGAATCCATCTTCGTTTTTGGCATTTGATTGATGATTTCAAAGCGAAATTTGGGGGGTTTTGTCTAAAATTTCATAAAGTCATTTTTTTAGTTTTGAACATCAATTCGGAGTAGATTGGAGTGAAACTAGTATGGTCGGAATCGTAATTGAACGGATTGTCAGTTTTTGTGAGTTTTCTTGAATTCCGAAGTGCGAGCTCAAGTTGGATTTTTTGGTTGACTTTGGCATTTTGATTAAAGATTCCACCTTTATCAATTGGGTTTGTTTCCTTTGGCATTATTTGATGTTATTATGTTGCTTTGGGCTAGTTTTGAGTCGTTTGGAGGTCGGTACGCGCGGGATGGCATTTCTAGAGTATTATTTGGCTTGCTTGATATTGAATTTCGCTTGTTCAAGGTAAGTAACACTTTTAAACTTGGTGCTAAAAGTATGAATCCCTGAACATATGTGTTATGTGTTTGACGTTCAGGTGATGCACATGCTAGGTGACGATCGTGTAGGCATATACCATGTGAATTATGACTCGATTAATTTTGTGATACTGTATAGTTACCTAATCTTATTTCTATCCATGAAATTTTTAGAGAAATTGAGTGGTGAATTATATTACAAATCATGTTTAGGCTATATGCTTATTCTATTGGGACCAACTGAGGTCATCTCTATTGTTGAGTTATTTTCTTAAATTGAAGTGACATACTTACTCTATTGTTGAGTTATTTTCTTAAATTGAAGTGACATACTTACTCATGTTCATTCATACGTATATCATACCCCTGTCTCTATTATCGATTGTGTTCACATCATATTATCATTGTTTCAGTTGATTGGCATAAGATTTGTGAGCCCGAGAGGCCAGAGAGATTGATGACTAAGTTGGGGCCTGAGAGCCACGGTGTGAGAGATATTGTGGATCGGGCTGCACGCTGCAGAAAGTTATATGCTTTATATATAGTATTATTATATGGATCGGTTTGCACGCCTCAGCATGACTTATAGGCTTTATTATAATTGATGGGATCGGGATGCGCGCCGCAGCAAGCTTTATTGATTCATTATTGGATAGAGATGCACGCCACAGCATGCCATATTGGCTTATATTAGGACTTAGGCAGGATCTGCCCCTCCAGAGTCTAACATACCAATGAGCGCATGTACCATACAGTGCTGAATGAATGAGTGTGCTGAGTGATTGAGAGTGATGAGTGGGAGTGCGAGACACTGAGATTGAGTACTCTTAGAGTGTGAGTACATGAGTTCATCATTGTACATTGCATTTGACATGCACACTTGACATACATGCATAGAGATGCATTCATCGTGCTACATAGTTTTTTTATATTCATGATTTCACATGCACATTGATGTATAGGCATAGAGATATACTTTCCTCATGCTATCTGAGAATGAAATATATTATCTGTTGTTGAAAGTTTTTAGGAAAAATCACAATTTTCTAATTAAATCATATTTTGGTGATTTCGGTAAAAGATTTGGATTTTACTGTTATACCTAAAATGCATGCCTATTTTCCATAGCTACAAATGAGCTGAGTATCATATCTTTGAGTTATTACTTATCATGTTTTTATTATATTGTTACAAGTTGTTCTTGGCTATTGGTGTTGGAATCTGACCATTGTCCAAGCTCGTCACTACTCTCACACTACGGTTAGGTTTGTTACTTATTGAGTACATGGGATTGGTTGTACTCATACGACATTTTTGCACCTTGCGTGTAGATGTTGGAGCTGATGTTGCTACATATGGAGGGAGCTGGCCTTGAAGATGTACCTGCATTCCGATTACAGCTGTCTCTTATTTTTGATAGCTTTAGATTTATAAATCTATTCATATATATTTTGAACAAATGATGCATTTATATCATATCGTCTTTCTAAGTCTTAAAAGCTCATGATTTTTAGTGCTAATCCTTGATAGTTTATATAAAAGTTCAGTTATTTCATCACTTATTTTCTCAATAAATCTCATTTGAATTGGATTATTATTAATTGCCTTACCTAGCGGGTTGGGTTAGTTGCTATCATGACTAGTTGGATTTTGGGTGGTGACAAGTTGGTATCAGAGCACTAGGTTCATAGGTTCTACGAGTCATGAGCAAGTGTCTAGTAGAGTCTTGAGGATCGGTATACGTCCATACCTATCTTTGAGAGGCTACTGGGCATTTTGGATAAACTTTCAATCTATCTTTCCTTATCGTGTGGTATTAATTCATCTTGAAGCATATCTCTTCGAATTCCTTCCACTCACTCATATGCACACGTGAGTGCTCGGTATCACATCTACATTGATCACTTGTGAATTCCATGGATGAGGTACGAGTTGTGTTTCCTGTGTTTTGGTGATGGGCCAGCCTGGAGGACTTAAGGCTCGGTTTGGACCGCAGCTTAGGCTTGATAGTTTTAGTTATGTGAGCATGTGCTTTTGGACTTATATGTCCAGTGGTGTCCCTATGAGTGAAACAGGTGGCTCGGTGAGCGGTTGGGTTGCTATATGATGAGTAATATGTGACTATGGGAAGTGTTCAAATGGTTTTAATGTGACGGGAAGAGATTGCCTGGGATGTCAAAAGGACTATTTGATGCTCGATTTCTGTGGATGTGTCATAATCTTAAGTTATGAAGGTTTTTAAGAGATTATTTATGTTAGTTCATTTGTTGAATGAAGTTGATTTTCATGTCTTGTTGATGAGTTCAGACTCAAAAAGATTAAGTTATTGCGTATAGAAGTTGTGATTATGAAAGGGTATAGAGAGATATCGGTTTGAGGTTAAGCAGGTGGGTTATCACATGCGGGGTAATCTACTGATGTGTGATCCTTATGATGTTGTGTCACAGGCTTTCTTTTATTTTAATGGGTATAGTTATTGAGATTTGGGTTTGGATTGGTTGAGAAAGTTGACATGACCTCCATGAGGATGAATGTAAGATTAACAGATGATTTGAGGTACTATATGGTTTGTGTTACATGAGCTTATAAAAGATTTAGTTGAATCTCACTACGGTATTATGGCAACAATAGATTATAGGCATTGTGAGTAATCGAGTGTTTTTTCTATGGTTTTGATCCAAGTGGGGGAGTCTACTATAAATTATTTGATTGCATGGTTATGTATTGTATTGGTTCCGATCTGAGGCAAACTTGTGGATCGGTTATCACTTGAAGAGGTTGGTTTTGAGGATGACTTAAGCAAGGAAATTTCTAGATGTATGGTGTATTACGCTTTATATATGGGTATATGGGAATCATGGAATGATTGAGTTATTATTCGTGAAGGATGTAGTGCACATGGAGTAGGAATTTGCGGTTTCGTTAAGGCGGGATTACTTCTTTGGGTGTTGTCGTGCTAATGGAGCACAGGTCGTTCGGGTCTTTTGGGTGGTGCAATTGAGATTTGAGAAGAGTGGCTCTCGATAAGGTTCTAATGGATTCACTATTTATATGTAGCAATTGAGAAACTTTCATATTTGTATATGGCTAGAATATGAGATTTACATTGGATGGTGTTGAGACTCGCGGTATTTCTATATCATTATGGATTCTACATTTCAGTATCGGGAAGATGAAGAAAATTACTTTAGATTCCAGAAGGTCTCTTCATAATGGGTGTCTCGATTGTGGTACTTTTGGGGTGCTTAAGAGGTAATATAACGGCTTTTGAGCCTTACTGCAGTGTGGTTTAATGTTAGGATCTCTTGTGGTGAGCTTTAGGTAAGGATCGCGGTGTTTTGGCAAGGAGATGTGTCAACTTGAGGGTAATTCATAAGGAACTCGAAGAAAAAAAACAACTTGGTAGTAGGTTGGACCAGCATGGTAATAGATATGATCGATTCTTTGGGTACTTATGATGTAGTGAGTCTCTACAGGTGTTTTGTGGTAATACTCTTGGGTTTCACAACTTGCGTGGCTTGGTTGATTTAGAAAGATTCAGTTATCATGGCTTAATTATGTGCAAATGGGTTTCGAAGAGTTCTTGATGATTTTTACCACGGTTTGAGACGGATATTTCCTACAGGTGTGAGGAGCATGTAGTGTATTGTGATTTTCTTCTAGATGGGAACAAATGAAAGGTTTCTTATTGATCGGGTATGTATTTAGCTGGTGACTCATAGTTGATTATGAGATTCTCGTACTTTTTATATGATGGCATGATAGATGCGGTGTGTTGTGTGGGATTGAGATTTGCATGAACAAGGTCACAGTTCAATTTTGAAGGGAAGGTCATAAATTCTTAGATAATATGGACGGTTTCATATGACTAGATGAACGCTATTACTACTTGGTATTGCCTGAGAAGTCCGCGTATTTTAGAAGGCGCACTATGTTTGACTTACGGATGCTTCATTGGTATTGTGGTATTCATCTGGTTGATCGAATGTTGATATTTTTTATTTTTACTATGTGGTACGACAGAATTATGGAAGTATTCCTTATGGAATGAACGTGTATGAGAGAAGTGTTAGACATCCGGGTGGTGCAGTTGGGATCATCTATGGTAATTCGTGTGTTCTATGGATTTGGAGATTAGGAGTCATCAAAAGAAGTTTGTTTAGTGGTAGCGGACTGTGAAGATATGTTCAAAGTTATTTAGATGGTGGTACACATTATGGTTAGATCATTGCGGATTTTTGGAGGGCTATTTATCCATTTAGGGATGACCGAAGTTGGTTTGGGGGCCATTGGTAGGCCCAATGACAATGTTTATTTTACGCTGAGTCGGATTTGTTGACTCAATACCGTTATTGCTAAACGGCATGTCATCAGTTAGAGTTGAGCTTGTTTGTATTCTAATATGTTCTATGTGTTACTCTTCTATGTTACGAGGGGTTGTGATTTATTGGTTATATGTACACATGATGCAGTTTTGTTAAAACCTAGTAGCGGGATTCGAGCGAGATGGTTATTGGGGTGTTAAATGGATGATTGTTCCTTGGTTATGGTCTTTTCGGGTTGTGGTATATATTGCTATTCGCTTTTCCATGGTAATGGTCATGCACTTTGTATTTGACGTCGAATTTCGTGTGGTTGTGAATTTTAAGCATTATGGCTTGAGGTATTTCATATGGACCGGTGTTTGGATAAGGTCGCGCATTGCAGCGGAGTTATATTGGTATATAGTCTTTTGAGTTAGATTCATGTGTCTTGGCCCTACTATGTGTGATGGGTTCATAACATTGCGTTATGGTAGTACTTGTTGAGCTTGCGGGACAGTTCTCTTATTTGAGACATTTTCCATGTTTGAGTACATTTGAGTTGTTGCACCATTGTGCACAGATTTCATGGTATGTGCCTCTAAGTAGGATTTGTGTGACAGGCCGATCGAGTAGCTCGTACTAGATGAGATAAGGTTATTGGGCATGAAATGAGTGCCACCGGATTTGATTAGGTTATGTTTGCAAGAATTGTGTCACTAATCATCTTAGATTATGGCTATGGTTCTTATCGGGCAATGAACATCCACAGCTTATTAAATTGATGGGGGTGGTTATGAGTTTCTGTATGTTTCTTTCATAATTTGTAGTGTACGAAGGTTCAAACAAGATTTTAGTTGATATGAGGTGTTTTATCAGTGTCGAGTTGGTTATCGAGCAGTTATCGCTATGAGTATTTGAGTTATGTAGTATATCATGTGATTATGTCTTGAGATATAGTTATGGACTGATTTTTCAGAGCTATACAATGCATAGATGCAAGAATAGGGTGATAATGAGTACCGGATGTTGGGGTTTTGGGTTTTAAAATTTTTGGACTAAGGTTAAAGTAAGGACCCTCTTTTAACGAATTGAGTGGATTAACGAATTCAGTTAGTTTCGTCATATTTTGAGGTGCGGGCTAGGTTTAACTTTTGGGTTGACTTTGGGCTTTTGATTAAAGATTCCACCTTTATCAATTGGGTTTATTCCTTTGGCATTATTTGATGTTGTTGAGTTTCTTTTTGCTAGTTTCGAGTTGTTCAGAAGTCAGTACGCGCTCTAGAGTATTGCTTGGCTTTCTCGGTATTAAACTCAGCTTGTTCGAGGTAAGTAACATTTCTAAACTTGGTACTGAGGGTATGGATCCTTGAACATACACATTATGTGTTTGGCGTTTAGGTGACACACATGCCAGGTGATGGGCATATGGAGGTGCACCATGTGAATTATGACTCGATTGATTCTGTGATACTGTTTAGTTACCTAATCTTATTTCTATCCATAAATGTTTTAGAGAAATTGAGTTATAAATCATATTAGAAATCATGTTTATGCTATATGTTTATTCTATTGAGACCCACTGAGGTCATCTCTGTTGTTGAGTTATTTGCTTAATGTAACGACCCGGGTGGTTATTTTAAGAATTTACGCAATGATCCCTATTAAATGCTTTCCCCTCATTTGTTTCTGCTATTATTAGTTGTCGGGAGGAATTATTTGGAGTTTCGGAGATTCTTGGGACACTTAGTCCCTAAATGAGAGCTTACGTTTCAAAACTTTGATGGTAACAGTGTGAAGATGGCCTCGGAATGGAATTCTAATGGTTCTGTTAACTCCATTGGGTGATTTCGGGTTTAGGAGCGTGTTCGGATTGTGTTTTGGAGGTCCGTTGCTAATTTAGGCTTGAAATGAGGAAAGTTGAATTTTTGAAGTTTCCGGTTCGATGTGAGATTTTGATCTGAGGGTCGGAACGGGATTCCGGAAGTTGGAGTATCTCCGCATTGTGGAATGTGACGTGTGTGCAAAATTTCAGGTCATTCGGATGAGGTTTGATAGAATTTTTTATCGAAAGCGTAATTTGTGAGTTTTTAAAGTTCTTAGGTTTGAATCCGATATTAAATTGGTGTTTTGATGTTGTTTTGAGTGTTTCGAAGGTTGGAACAAGTTTGAATGATATTTTAGGATTGGTTGGCATGTTTGGTTGAGGTCCCGGGGGCCTCGAATGAGTTTTGGGTGCTTAACGGAAGTTGAATTGGACTTAGGGAGAATTTGAGTTGCTAAACCTGTCATAACCGCACCTGCATGTGTGGGTCCGCAAGTGCAGCACCGCAGAAGCGGCTAGGTGACCGTAGAAATGAGTTTGGGACAAAGCTCCAAGACCGCAGATAAGTCTGGGTTTTCGCAAATGAGGAGCCGCAGATGTGAACCCAGTCCGTTAAGTGAATTTTGCACCTACGATGACTTTTTTCACAGGTGCGGGACCGCAGGTGCGCTCCCTTGAACACAGATGCGGTAATCGTAGGGCAGAAATATGAAATTTTGAGGGTTGAGTTCAAAACTTAGAAAATCTAATTTGGAGCTTGGGGTAGGGCGATTCTGTGGGATTCTTGAAGAGAAGATCATTGGTAACAATTCCTTAACCCTTTCTAGTTGTTTTCTATTAATCTATTGTTAGTTTTGTCATTTAATTTCGGATTGGAGATAAAAATTGGGAAAAAATTGGAACAAAGTTCTTAGACCTAGAATTCAAATTTCGATTGGGAATTGACCTTGGATTTGGATAATTTTGGTATGCATGAATTTGTGAGAGTATGAGGATTTTGAAAATATAAATTTTACCCGATTTCGAGATGTGGGCCTGAGGGGCATTTTGGTTATTTTACCTAATTTTTGCGTATTAGCTTATTTATTTGTAGAATCAGTTACTTGAAGTATTATTTACATTATGCAATTGAATTGAATAGATTCGGTCCATTCGGAGCGAGTACTCGTGGCAAGAGCGTGGTTTCGGGTTGATTTTGAGCTGGTTCGAGGTAAGTGGCTTGCCTAACCTTTTGTGCGGGACATCCCCCTTAGGATTGGTATAGTGATAAATGAAATACCTTGTACGTGAGGTGACGAGTGCGTACTTGTACTAATGTTGAAAATATTGTTTTCACTAAAGTATCTTTAATTGTATTTTTCCTTTCTTGCTTATACTACTTGGAATTTAAGCCTGGCGTTAGCTTAGAGAAGCATGTCTAATTGCCTTAATTACTTTATTTGCTTAAACTGGCTTATTTGTATTATGTGAAGCACGCTAGGTTAGAATTACATGTTTTACCTTCGTATGAAGTTGAGTTTAATTTAGTATTCTTTGTGTTATTAATTTGTGTTTTACTTTGGGACTATGGGATGCCATCCCGAGAGATTCCCTGTACGTATTTTAGATTTGAACTGAAGTGCGGGATACCGAGAGATCCCCAGCACGTATTGTCATACCTCCTTTTTGCGCGCCTACCCCGAGGGTAATGCATAAGGAAGTTTTTTCCAATTTAAGTGACAAAATTCGAAATGGGATTATTTATTTATTTCAGAGTCGCCACTTGGGAAAGGT
>MU752886.1:0-13330 GCA_026770625.1 Nicotiana glauca | reverse complement strand
CTGAGTACACGTTGATTACGTACTCATACTACACTTCTGTGCATTTTGTTGCACAGGTTCTTGATATATTAGCGGCCTACTGGGCGCAGAAGCACGGACGATTCAGGGACTAGGTGAGCTGCAAATTGCGAGGCGACCTGCAGCTAGTGTAGTTCCTTTCTGTACTTTGATTATTTATTTCCTGTCCATTGTATTCCGGACAGAGGTTGTATTTTATTTCATTATCAGTAGTCGCTCATGCACTTGTGACACCGGGTTCTGGGATGGTTTTCGAAAAGTTGATTTAATTGTTATTGTTTTTATTTGTGAAAATGGAAAGAAAATTCTAGACCTTGATGTATTTAAAAAGGATTTTTAAATCGGTAATCTAATTGGCTGGCCTGACAGCGGTGTCCGGCGCCACCACGACCCTTAGTGGATTTTGGGTCGTGACAATTATTTTCTAGTTTATGTTGTTGTTACGGATCTAGTGTCTCTGAGCCGAGGTCTCTCGAAAACAGGCTTTCTATCGCACCGGGGTCGGGGTAAGGTCTGCATACACTCTGCCTTTCTCATACCCCACTAATGAGATTTTATTAAATTGTTGTTTATGGAATAAAGGTAGAAATTTAAGCTGCTTCAACAAATTAGTAATCTTGATCATTTAGTATAGACTTTTTGTATTGGGGAAAATTGTATTCATATATATGACGACGTATCAGGACACATGGAATGGTCAATAAGTTGTACTTAGCTACGGTTCGAGAATTAAAAAACTGGTACGAGTAAGAAAAAAGGAAGAGGCACGGGACGAGAGTATCGGCGCCCGACCCTGTTTAAGCTTATTTACATCCGAGCAATGGAAAGAATGAACCTGGCTAAAGAAAATGGTACAAATACGGTATTAAAGAGTATTAAATGTTGAATCTGTTAAGAAATATATACATTCAATGTAATGATTGTATAACGTGGCATTTAGTGTCATTAATTACTCATAATAGCCTAATTATGACTTAGGCATAACGTACATTCCCAAAGGGACCTATAAAAGGAGAGATATGTAATCGATTGAGACACAAGTGACTATTGGAATATACTCTAATTTATTTGCTTTCTAATAATATCATTTTCAAATCTCTTTCTTTACATACTTTTTCGATTATCAGTAACCCGATTCTTCTAATTTCTAGCTTTGGCTAAAAATCTATTTTTTGGTTAAACAAATTGGTTCCGTTATCGGGCATCTGATAATCAGTTACATCTTAACTTGATTTTATGTGTTGAATCAACTATGTCGAACAACAATGACAATACTCAAGGAAATCAAATCAATCAGCAAAATCAGGGAGATCCACAGGACTCACCACGTCAATCTCGTGAGGGCACTCCTGACGGGTCTCACATAGAAGAACGTGGCCAATTTGCGAGTGAAGAAGCTATGAATGATGCTTTACAAAAACTTATCACTACTCAGGTTAACAAAGCTTTACAAGCTTTTGTTAGTCAATTACCTGTTGCTCCACCCACGCCTACTCCAAACAACAATACTTTGTAAAATCCTCGTTCTGGACTGGTTAACTCAGGCAGCGGTGGAGCCCCCAGTGAAACACAGGAGGGAGACCCAGCTAATCCAGCTAATTCTGATTTACAAAATCTAGTACTAATATTTCATAAACGGCTTAAGGAGCAAAATGAACGCATAGAACAAATGCCCGAAGTACCATCCGTGATCAAGGGAGTAGATATAGATAAATACTCTCAACAGCCATGGAAGCCAACTGCCGCTCCTCTTCAAATTCCAAAGAAGTTCAATATGCCTAATATTCCAAAGTATAATGGTACAACAGACCCACGAGATCACGTTACTACATTTACAATAGGTGCCAAAGGCAATGATTTGACTAAGCAAGAGATTGAATCAGTCTTGGTCAAAAAAAATTGGTGAAACGCTCACTAGAGGGGCCTTAACATGGTATTCTCTTTTACCTGAAAAATCTATAAATTCGTTTGCTGAGCTTGTAGATCTATTTATTAAAGCACACTCGGGAGCTCAAAAAGTTGAAAAGAAAATGGAAGACATCTTCAAAATCAAGCAAGGAGATTCGGAGTTGCTTAGAGAGTTCGTAGATAGATTTCAACGGGAAAGAATGATGCTGCCACGAGTACATGACAATTGGGCGTCCATAGCTTTCGCCAGCAATTTGAATAAGAAAAGTTCAGAAGCCACGAGGCGACTCAAAGAAAGCCTTTGAGAATTCCCCGCAACAATGTGGAATGATGCCTACAATAGATACAGAACAAAGATGAGGATTGAGGAGGATATCATTTTACGACATAAAATAGAAGAAAAAGTAAGTTCAAGACATGTAGAAAATGAAAAAAGATCTGGTAAAAACAGGTACGAGCCTTACATGGGACCTGTGGAAAAGGAATCATGGTCGAGGCAAGATAATCAAAGGTACAATCACAAATCTAGAAATAGGGAATTAGGCTCCTCATCAAGGTTCGGAAATGATCGAAACTCACGTGGACCACGAGACAGTGACGGAAGTTTAAAAGCAAGGTTTGGTGGTTACAATTTTAACGTAAGCACCTCTGAGCTCGTAGCTGTTTTAAGAAGTATGGGAGATAAGGTACGATGGCCAAAGGAGATGAGATCAAACCCAAATAGACGAAACCCTAATCATTGGTGTGAATTTCACAACGACCACGGGCATAAAACCGCAGATTGCAGATTTTTGTAGGGCGAGGTTGATCATTTGCTAAAGCAAGGGTATCTCACTGAGCTATTTAGTAAAAAAGGTAAACAAGCATATATGAAGAATAGACAGGAGCCTCTGAAACCGCTCTCGCCCAAAAGAACCGTCAATGTTATAAATGGGGGTGAAGATATCAATGGCGTTTCATATACCACAGCTAATAAAACTTCCAAGATATCAATCACTCAGGGGAGGCGGTTGCGACATGTATTGTGGTTTTATTTATACACTGGCCAGAGAGGAAAGTGTATATAGGAGCCAATCTCAGCCCGTAGGTAAAGCATAAGTTAATTGAATTTTTAAAAGCTAACACAGATTGTTTTGCTTGGTCCCATTTTGACATGACAGGGATACCACCAGGGGTGATGACTCATAAACTAAGCGAAGATCCATCATACCCTCCAATCAAGCAAAAGAAAAGAAAGTAAGGAACTTTCAAGAATAAGGTGATTCAAGGAGAAGTTCAAAAATTGCTGAAAATTAGTTCAATTCTTGAGGTAAAATATCCTGACTGGTTAGCTAACACTGCTGTGGTTTCTAAGAAGGACGGTAAGTGGCGAGTCTGTGTAAATTACACAGACCTTAATAAATGTCCAAAAGATTCTTTCCCTTTACCACAGATAGATCAATTAATTGATGTTACTGCAGGGCATGAGCTATTAAGTTTTTTAGATGTATATTCAGGCTATAATCAAATCAATATGGATCCAGGAGATGAGGAAAAAACTTCTTTCATAACAGACAGAGGGACTTACTGTTATAAGGTAATGCCATTTGGTCTTAAGAATGCAGGTGCAACGTATCAGAGGTTAGTCACCCAAATGTTTCAAGAATATTTAGGTAAGACCATGGAGGTATATATAGATGATATGCTAGTTAAGATTCCAACATTCAGAAGATCATATATCCCACATGTCTGACACGTTTAAAATTCTACGAAAGTATAATATGAAGTTGAATCTAGAAAAATGTGCATTTGGTGTGGCATCAGGTAAGTTCTTAGGTTTTCTTGTTTCTAACTGTGGTATTGAAGTAAATCCTGCACAGATTAAGGCCATTGATTAAATCCCTGATATACTTTCAAAAAAGAAAGAAGTACAAAGACTGACGGGAAGAATCGCAGCTTTTGGAAGATTCATTTCTAAATCATCGAAAAAATATTTTAAATTTTTCTCGGCCCTTAAAAGGTAGGATCATTTTGAGTGGGATGAGGAGTGTCAATAGGCACTTAGATATTTGAAGAATTACTTATCAAATCCACCTTTGCTAGCAAAATCAAAGACTGGGGAGAGACTTTTCATCTACCTTGATGTTTCAGAAGTTGCGGTAAGCGCGGTTTTGGTTCATGAAGAACAGGGTAAACAATCTCCTATCTACTATGTTAGTAAATCTTTATTAGATGCAGAGACACGGTATCCACAACTGGAAAAACTAGCACTTGCTTTAATCATGGTATCTAGAAAGTTAAGACCATATTTTCAATGTCATACCATTGTTATGGTAACTGCATACCCTTTACGTAGTATATTGCATAAGCATGAATTGTTAGAAGCCAAATGGGCCATAGAAATGAGTGAATATGAAATCACGTACCTACTTAGAACAGCAATAAAGTCCCAGATATTAGCTGATTTCATGGCTGATTTTAGCCAAGGAATGTAGTTAGAAGCAGAAAAGGAAGTACAGATACTTAATGGGGCTAATCCAGGAATATGGACCTTATTCGCTGATGAATCTTCTAATATAAAAGGTGCAGGATTAGGAATTGTGTTAGTAACACCTACGGGTGAAGCTATTAGGCAAGCTATTAAGTGTCATTTCATGACTAACAATGAAGCGGAGTATAAAGCAGTAATTGCAGGCCTAGAGTTGGCACGAGAACTTGGTATAAATCAAGTAGTGATCAAAAGTGATTCGCAGCTCATGGTTAATCAAATGCTAGGGACTTACACGACTAGATAAGTAAGGATGCAACAGTACTTGAAAAGGTACGGGAATTTATAAGGCAATTCCAAACTTGGAAGGTCATACAAATATCAAGGGATGAAAATGGTGAAGCAGATGCCTTAGCCAATCTCGCATCTGCAGCTGATGTGGCAAATGATGCAAACGCCTCAGTTATACACTTATTTTATTCATTTCTCGAACCTAATAAAGATGAGGTAAATTTAAATAATTTAACTTGGGATTGGAGGAACGAAATTGGTGCTTTTTTACAATACGGTACCGTTCCTAATGATAAGAGACAAGCACATGCACTTCGCAAAAAGGCTGCTCGTTACTGTTTAAAACAAGGGAACCTTTACCGTAAAATGTTTGGTGGTCCCTTAGCAAGATGCCTCGGACCTTCTCAAATGGAGTATGTGATGAGGGAAATACATGAGGGGCATTGCGGGAATCACGCAGGAGGAAGATCACTGGTGAAAACCTTGATTAGAGCAGGGTACTATTGGCCTAAAATGGAAGAAGAAGCGGCAAGTTTTGTGGCTAAATGCGACAAATGCTAGAAGTATGGTAACAATATGCACAGGCCAGCAGAATTATTACATCCAGCAATTGTGCCGTGGACGTTTATGAAATGGGGAATGGATATAGTAGGACCATTACCTCAAGCAAAAGGACAGGTAAAATTTCTTCTCATACTTACTGATTATTTCACTAAATAGGTGGAGGTAGGAACATTTAAACAGGTGCGAGAAAAGGAAGTCAAAGATTTTATTTGGAAAAATATCATCTGCTGATTTGGTGTACCAAAGGAAATCGTATGCGACAATGGCCCTCAATTTATCGGGGCTCAAGTCATAGAGTTTCTTGAGAGTTGGCAAATTTAAAGGATTACATCTACACCCTATCATCCAGTGGGTAATGGACAAGCAGAATCAATGAACAAAGTTATAATCAACAATTTAAAGAAACGATTAGAGGAGTCAAAGGGTAATTGTCCTGAAGTGTTACCCAGAGTTTTATGGGCATATCGCACAACAACAAAAACGAGCACAGGTGGAACACCCTTCTCTTTGGTTTATAGAGCCGAAGCACTAATCCCGATTGAAATAGGAGAACCAAGTACAAGATTCTCACAAGCAGCACAAGAGTCTAATGATGAAGAGATGCGGATCAATTTGGACTTATTGGAAGGCATGAGAGAAGATGCATTAATAAGAATGACAGCACAAAAACAAGTGATCGAACGATATTACAACAGGAAAGCTCGCCTGAGGTACTTCAAAATTGGGGACTTCGTGCTTAAAAAAAATTCAATCGACAAAGGTGCCACACCTCCTTTTGCGCTACCGCACCCCCTGAAGGGCGTGGTAAATGGAGTTTTTCCATTTAAAGGACAATCGAAACGGGTTCGTTTATTAAGAGATTCAGAGTAGCCACTTGGGAGATTCCGGTTTGAATCCCGAATCGAGGAAAATATTGACTCTATATTACAGTCCGCGAACAAGAAATCCTGGATAAGGAATTCTGTTAACCCGGGAGAAGGTGTTAGGCATTCCCGAGTTCCGTGGTTCTAGCACGGTCGTTCAACTATTGTATTCGGCTTAATTACCTGATTTTATAACATGCTTTAACCTATGTGCAAATTGTAACCTTTTACTGCTTTTAATATTATTATTATTAATTTAACAAAGAATTACAACGTTGTGAAAATGCGTCTCGAACCACGTCGCACCAGTGCACCCGTGGTTGTTAACACATTTCAAATCCGTTGAGATTTGGATTTGAGTCACATAAATGTGCACCCGTACTTAGGAAGGTAGAATTATTAAACACGTGCCTAAAGAGACTAACAGATTATTATTTTGGGGAAGGCCATGAAGTTCGCTAAACAGCCCGTCCCGAATTCTAAGAATTTTTAATATATACATTCATGAGGGCCCCGCAATTTATATGTTTTGTTTGGCGAGGCTAGTCTCATTTATTATTTAAGGGCAGACTTAAAAACAACTAGGATTTTCTATTTTTTATTTGTCTCTAATAATAAAGAAATGTCCTAATTATTTCCAATTGATAAAAAGCCAAAACCCTCATGACCCACCTTCAAACAATTTAAACCAAGCTATGAAGTAAATAAATGGAGTATGTTAAGCATTTTACATTTTTTATTTTTTTTAAAAAAAAATGGGCCTGCTATTGAGGAAATCAGGCCCAAATATCATATTCAGCAACTTAAGTTCAAGGCTCAAGGATCGAGCCTGGGCAGAAGCGTTAACTCACGCTTGGACTCATTTTCAAGCAGCCCAATCGATTAAGTACCAATTCCTGATTTTGCAATTGCGTTATACCTTAACCTCAAATTATAAAATTCACATTCTTCATCTAATTATTTGTCTTGCTTATTTTTGCTAATGAATATTAAAAGAAGCCCAGATTTGAAGCTAGTTTGGAGTTAATTCAGATTAATGTCATCCTACTAACATTTTCGTAATTCCCGATCTAAAGTAGAAGGGACTGTTTGAATTAGCAATAAGACATGAACTAACTTTTACTAATGCTTAAATTTGAAACTACATCACACTACACTATACCGTACTTGTACAACATGCATTAAACTAGCTAGAGGGTTCAAATATTCAGGGAGTAAGCTGTATAAAAAAAATCCATTGTGAATTTGCACAGTACGAATCGGCAGAAACTATCTTAATTAACAGTCCAAACATAAACAGATTTAATACAATTCTAACTGACTAAAATGAACATATACACATCCGCGGACTGTCTACAAACATAGCATGTAAGTGAGCAATAGACCGAAAACTAGACTTCATTTCACTTCAAATTTAGAGTTACACCAGAATGAGTTCAAATAGTGTACCTGGAAGTAGAAGTTCAATAAGAAAAAGAGGATATCAGCAGCAATGCAATAGCAACAACGGCACAACTTAAAAGACCAACACAACACCAACTCGACCAAGATGAAACCCAGGAATACACCACAACAATATGAAACCAAGCAAACTTGGAAATGCACCTAGAAGTACTTAAAGCTTTCAGCAGGCTAAAGTTCAATCAGAAAATAGTTCAACTGGATCCAAAAATCACTCAACACCCTTTTGGTGATCTCTGAAACCTCAACTATAGAATTTGAAGTAAAGGATGTAGATTGATCAACTAGACCTTGCAATTGTCCTCAAAACTTCAATGGAATAGTGCTCTCAATATCTCTAACTCTGTTTTTGGCTGCTCTCCACTCTTAATGATGAAAAAAACTGATCCTCTTTCAATTGTCTTCTGTCCCTATTTAAAGAACAAAGTCCATCCATTTTTAAATCAAACTTTTTTCTTTTCCAACTTGTCTTCTCCCTTTAGCACATGTATCCCTCTTTTCCTTTTATCATGCCCCTCCCATGTTACTCTTTAGCCTTTTTAATCATTCTTTCCTTATTCTTTTGCTTTCCCTCTCTTAAGAGTACTCAGGCAGATTTAAGAAACTAATTCTGCCCATGATATTCCTTAGAACTCCACTAGAGTATGTTTTTTAAATTCAACTGTTATGGCCACCTATTTGTTTAATCACTTCCTCTTAAAACCATTATGTTGTGTCCCCCCCCCCCAATTTTAAACAAATGCAATTAATGGTACAGCAGTACCTTACTGATAGACCATTCACACTAAACCATTTCTACAAATTTTGAGCTCCAAATTATCCCTGGAATCCCTGTGACAGATTGTTCTTCCCTAAGCCTTAACATCTGTATTAAAAACCCTTCTGAATTTCAACTAACACTGGATTATTAACTACCAGTTTACACAANCACTGAAATGAGCCAAATGGACTGTTACCATGTCGATTTAGCTTTCTTAACATGAGAAACTAATTGACGACATGAATTCAATCGACTATATGAGCCATAACAGACAACAAACACAAAATAAACAAACAGGTTGATTTATGGCTTTGGGACAAAACAAGGGACTTATGAAACTATCTATCCGACGACATTATTCGAATCGAATGTATAGTTTATGAATAGATACAATTAACAACAAACATAGAAAATCGACCAAATAAAAAGGTCATTTGAAGATGGACAGAATAAATTTGAAAGACAAATCAAACAATCAAATAAGATAAACTAAACACGTAACCAGATATTAATAGAACACAAACAGAACAAAAATGAAAGGAAAAATTACCTCCGAAACTTAAAATTAGTTGGACCCAGGCTAAAGCTCAGACTTCGACCACTTTGAGGTCGAACGGACCTTAGTCGAAGTGTTCTCAATCGAAAACACTTCGATTAATGTCGATTAGACCCCAAATCTCTATTTTAATTGGACAGATTTCAACATTTGGTTTTCTAGGGTTCTTGAGGGTTTGATTTGAGTTCGAATAGTTCTGGTCATATTCGAACCAAACCAAGAGTGGTTTGCTATCGAGGGAGGTCAGGGGAGTGTCTGGTGTGTGTTTGAAGTGGATTAGGATAGGTTTTCGTTTGAGGATTTGAGCCAAACGAGTGGTGGAATCGTGTTCAGGGTGGTTGAGTGGCTTAGGGGTGTAATTTTGGTGGTTATCGGCGTCGTCACCGCCAGCTTAAAGCGGGAGGTTTTTAGGGCGGCTGCTAGGGTTCCTCGTCTCTGAAAGAGACGAGGTTTGAGAGAGATGAGGAGTGGGGGGTTCTGAGGGGGGCGGGGTATGGTATTAATTTATATAGGATGGAGAAAATTCAATCTTGACCGTTAGAACATTAATGATCAACGGCCCGAATTTGTCACTTATACAAAATGGCATCGTTTGGGCTGTCGTTGAGACTGGGTCGGTCTTAAACGAAATGGGTCGGGTGCAGGCGAGGCCTTGGAGCCGTTAGATCAAATAGTAATGGATGGTTTAGATTGAATCACGTGAAACGGCGTCGTTTGAGCTTTAGACGGGAGCGGCACTGGACCGTTCGATCAATTCGATCAACGGATCATATTAAATGTGACCAAAACGACGTCGTTTGGACGTCTCACGAGGCTGATGGTTTGGACCGGATATAGACGTGAAATTGGGTTGGATTGGTGGTGTTTGAACGTTTGGGCTACAAAATTGGCCCAATTTGATTTCCTTCCCCTCTATTATTCCTAAGTTATTTTCAAAATTAAACCTAAGTTCCTAAATAAAATATAAAACCCAATTAACTTAAAGATACTATTTAACTCTAGATATCAATTATTGTAAATAATTAAGTACAAAAATCGCACAATAAAACACTAAAAATGCAAAATACATTACTTTTATGATTTTCATTTTTTTGTAAAAAAAAAACTACTTGCTTAATTAATCTTAATTGCAGAACTAAATCCCGAAGGCAAATATGACTCATTTTTGTATTTTTTATTAATTTAAACAAATAAACATGTGCACACAAATGCAAACCATTACTAAAACATCATAAAAATTCACAAAAATTGCACACAATAATATAAGACCACTTTTGTTCTGATTTCTTTTGGGAGTAGTCCGTGTGAGGCAAAAATCACGTGCTCACTGCTGCCCATCTTTGCTCGTAAACACGAAGAGTTTTCGTGCAAAGATAAGTGAGTGGATATGAGTAATTTTTGCCTGTTCGAGTACCCCGTGTGAAGCATTTTGAAAGAGTTTGACCGAGCCTTTGCTTCGGGAGGCCTCCTACATATCCCTGTCTAAAAGGGAATCAGGTCAATGTAGTTCGGGAAGTTTTGGTAGTTGGAACTACCGGGGAACTGTGATTTTTGTTGTTTCTGCTGTTGCTGCTGCTACTGCTCACTGACCTCCTTATTACACCATGCTAAAAGAAAATAAGAAGCTAGACTAAATTAGTCTATGAATTGTAAAATCTTATCTATATCTTCAACTTGTTCTTCATATGTTTCTTGTTGCCTTGCTTGCTCTTGTGTTTCCTCTGATGTTTCTTCTCTTCTGACTTGACTTGTCGGCTTCTCTTGACGGCCGAACTTGAATCGCTTATTTCTTTCTTGTGAGCTTTGAGTTATTTTTCCTTCAAAACTTGGACTGCCTTCCATTATTGCCTTCTTTCTGATTTCTGAATTTGGATTTATTCTGGGGATTTTTGTTGTAATCTTCCGCTCTCCTGACGGGTTACTGACTTCTTGAATTCAAAAGATACGCCTTTCCGCTCTCCAGGCGGGCTCCTAACTACCATAACAATTTGGAAAATACAACGCCATTCCGTTCTTCAGGCGAGCTCCTGACTTCAAATAATTTAAACTTCCCCTCAAAAGATAATGTCTTTCCGTTCTTCAGGCGGGCACCTGACTTCAATAATGATTTAAAATCTCTACTTAAAAGATAACGCCTTTCCGTTCTTCAGGCGGGCACCTGACTTCAACACTTGACATATAAAAGACGTCTTAGGAGAAAATTCATCTGACTAAGATTTTGACATCTTAGGAGAAAGATTCACCAGACTAAGATTTTGACGCTAGGAGATAATTCATCAGATTAGGTCTATTTTTTTGATTACTTAAAATGTAAAGACTGAAATGTATTCCTTCGTTATACGGGCGGGCTCCCGACTTCGAAATTTGAATTTTACAGACTGAATGATTACCATCTTAGGAGAAAATTCATCTGACTAAGATTTTGACGCTAGGAGATAATTCATCAGACTAGGTCTAGATTATGTGATCTCAGGAGAAAGATTCATCGGACTGAGATTTTGATATCTTAGGAGAAAGATTCGTCAGACTAAGATTTTGACTCTAGGAGAATAACTCATCAGACTAGGTCCNCTTAGGAGAAAGATTCATCAGACTAAGATTTTGACGCTAGGAGATAATTCCTCAGACTAGGTCTAAATTTATGTTGTTTTACTTGAAACCTTCCAATTGTTGCTTCCTTCTTCTTGTTGTTTTATCTAAAACTATCCAACTATTGCTTTTACTTTTTCAATTCTTGCCTTCCCCTTTTGTTATCTATCTGGGTCTTTCCGGTTGTTGCCTTTACTTATTTATTGCTATATTTTCTAAGTCTTTCCAACTGATTTCTTATTAACTTGAAAAAAATTCATCAGACTAAGATTTTATCATCTTAGGAGAAACAACTCATCAGACTAAAAAATTTCATCTTAGGAGAAACAATTCATCAGACTAAGATTTTTCATTTTAGGAGAAACAATTCATCAGACTAAGATTCTTTCATCTTAGGAGAAACAATTCATCAGACTAAGATTTTTTAATCTTAGGAAAAACAATTCATCAGACTAAGATTTTTATCTTAGGAGAAACAATTCATCAGACTAAGATTTTTTAATCTTAGGAGAAACAATTCATCAGACTAAGATTTTTTAATCTTAGGAGAAACAATTCATCAGACTAAGATTTTTTAATCTTAGGAGAAACAATTCATCAGACTAAGATTTTTTAATCTTAGGAGAAACAATTCATCAGACTAAGATTTTTTCATCTTAGGAGAAACTATTCATTAGACTAAGATTCTTTCATCTTAGGAGAAACAATTCATCAGACTAAGATTTTTTAATCTTAGGAGAAACTTTGCACTGCTTTGTTCCTTCTTGCTGGGGATGATTTCCTCCTTCCCTTAACGCTTTGGTTATCTTCTTTCTTCCTCAAATGGGTACCTGACTTCAACAAAATAAAAAGGTAACGCCTCCGTTCTACGGGCGGGCTCCCGACTTCAACAAATTACCTTATCTGCATTCTATTACTGTTGTCCTTCTTTGCCTCGTAAGCCATTTCCTTCTACTTGAAATACCTTCTTTCAGAACTGCTTCCCTAAAAAACTCGTTTTGTCTTCCCTCGAAACTGCTGGGGAATTAATTACTTACCTGCTGGGGATAATACTGCTGGGGAATTTCCTTTCTTCCCCTTCTTCTTCTTCTCTTATTTTTCAAAAATATTTCCTTCAAATTTTCTCTCAACACTACTGGGGATAAAAATGTTATCAGCTGGGGATAACACTGTTGAGGATAACACTGCTGGGGGAATTTTCCTTCCTTCAAAATTGGTGCTTCATTCTTCTGGAAGCTGCTGGGGATGACACTGGCTTTCGCTCTTTCTGAACACTAGTTTCATCCCTTTGTTCTGTCCGCTAGGGATACAACTCCTTTTATTGAAACTTATTGTTTTCTTTCTTTCCACACTGCTTGGGATAATACTGGTTCAAATACCACTTCCCTTAAAATCGGTGTTATCTTTTTTCTTCCCCCAAGTGGATACCTGTCTTCCAGAAAATTTTCCAAATGAAAGGAAAATTTTCTGCCCCAGTTAGCTAGTCTTCCTTGTGGCATGCCTTTCCGCCATCAATGCCATTTCCTTTTTCCTGCTTCAAATTAAAGAAAATTTGTTAGTTTAAAACCCAGTGGTTGGTTGTGATGCACCTGCTGGGGATGGTCTTTCCCTTCCTCCTTCCCTGCTCTGCGTATCATTATCAAAACTTGCTGGGGATATTATTATTTGCTGGGGATGATATTCCTGCTGGGGATAGTTTTTCCCTTTCTTGCTTCCTCGCCCTCCTTGACGACTCTTTATTCACAAGCCTTTCACCGTTGTTTTCTACTTGTATCCTAACCACCCAAATTCCTATGACAATGACCCTGCTTGAGGATCTTGCATGTTTTACTGATGAACCATTTTCTTCGTTC
>MU752885.1:63841-77889 GCA_026770625.1 Nicotiana glauca | reverse complement strand
ATCTGACCCTTTTTGAATTTTTAGTCGGCATGCACTGTTCTGTTGACCTTCAACATGAGGATTCCATAAACTAGCTGTCATTCCGGCTCCCGAAAACTTGGTATTTGGATTATTTTGAACTTGGGCTGATGCAAGCTGAAAATAGTAAATGAATATTTTTGTTAACCAGTGACAAGGTATACCAAAATTAGCATATATTTATATTCATCTAAAAGATCATCCGAAGCACATTTTGTGTTCAACAATCTAAAATTATAACGATTACTTTGCTTGGTTATTAGATTGCCATAAAGGAAAATACAAAATTGCAAAATGAAAAGAAGATAAATATTCATATTCATATATATACCTTGTATCCCTGCGAGGATATGTAACTTCTTTTTGACTCACTATTGTTGTTAATCTGTGTAAAAAACAATAAAATATATGAAGTTTGTCCCAAAGCAAATGCCACACATCGAATGAAAAAACAAAAAGAATTTTTTTTTTCAAGTTATCAATGATTTGGATAACATTATCTTACATTAATAAATTGAACTTCAGATGAGATAGCTTCTGGTGATGGAATACGTTTGTGTCTAATAAGGTCATCTTTAGTAACTCTTTTAATAGGAACTGTTCCGAAAGGACAACCTCTTTCCTTTAACCATATGCTAGATGACCAATTAGTTGCTGATGTATTTGAATTTTGCCGCGTCCTAACTAATGTAGGTTTCATCTGTCCATCAGAAACAAAAATTATGCATGCTAACACTCTCAAATCATTATTAAAAAGTGGAAAGTATAATTAAAAGACCAGAGACATACCTTGGGATGAAAATCGTGATTTTGTAATAACGGATGATCAAACGCAGGTTGTTTGTAGAAATCAACACAATCGTATATATCCCCATAATTCGTCTGTGACACCAAATATTGCAATCGTATTATAAATAATGTTGGTGACACTAATTGAATGTCTTGTTATCACAATGATGTGACTTTTGAATACGTAAAACTTTTACCATATATAAAATGAAGTTAGAAACTAGAAAGTATGGCTATTTCGAAATCTTCAGGTACAAATATGGAATGGAATTATATTTTCTTTTTTTCTTTCTATAAAAGTGCTATTAACACAATAATCACTTGAGAAACTTATGAACACAATAATTTTCTGTTCTGGATATATACCTTAATTATTTTGGTCGCTGGCTTGTTCAAAAGTTTAAGTTGCTTCTTCAACTCTAAATCCTCTACTTTGGATAATTTTATTTCTCCTTGAACTCCGTTATAACTCAGAAGAACATATAGCACCATCAAAATTTGTAGAACAACCTTTCGCCGCATCAACATGGTCTGAATCAATTAAATTAAAGGCCAGAATGCGAAATATTTATATACACAATAAAAAAAATATTTAAAGAAAACATTAATTAACAAAATATTGAAGTACTAAACAGTGAACTTACTTGATTTACTAGATGCATGAGGTTGAAGTTCTTGAGCACCTACAATATTTTCTTTTATGAGGAAGAAGTAATATATAGGGATAGAAGAGATTTAAAATGGCTATTATAGGAAAAAGTTATATATAGGGACACAAGAGATTTAAATGGCAGATATTTAAAATGGCTATTATTAGTTATATATTTTCCAAATCATGAGTAGTAGAATCCAGGCTAGACTGTCTGGTAAAGAATATCAATTATTCTCTTCTACGTATATTCCAAGAAGATAATCTGACCATAGATTACTTGTAACATTAAAATTAGCAGTGTACAAAGAAAACCGATAAACTATACCAAATCAATAATTCGGATCAAACCGAAAAAAAAATATGACTATTGGTTTGATGTTGGGAAAAACCTCGACCATAATTGTTTTGTTTTGATTTTAACTAAAAAAAGCCAAATCGAAATCATATCAACCCGACATTACATATAAAATATTTATTACAGTATAATTTATATATATTTCTTAAATATTTTCATAATTTTATCTTTTTAACGAATTATTTTAAGTTGGGACTTATAATTCTTGAGTGCCACAATAAGTTTTATAGTCAATATTATCACTAATAAAAGACATTCAATTCAATTGTATTAGGAATAACAATAGTGTTGGATATCTATTTTTTTTTAGTTTTTTCATGGTTTAGATAATTTGCATAACTTTTTCTTTTATAGTGTTTAGTCATGTAAAAATAGTACTTGTTAGTCGTACTTATTGTAGAAACTTAGTAATTTTACATTATATTTATTTTTAGTATGGCTTATTAATATTATTTGTTTTATGTGATTTTATTATCTTCATTGTTGATTATTTTAGTATAGTGCCATAGCTCATCTCATATTTTATGTTAATTTCTTGAAAAATACATTTTATAGTTATGTCTTACTAGGATCAAAGAAACTTTTGAAACACAAATTCTATATTTTGTGCTATGAAGAATTCATAAAAAATATAAAAAAACCCGGAAAATCTGAGAAAATCGAGATTAAAAATCTGATTTTTAAGGTTTGATTTGGTGTTTAGATTTAATAACTTGATACAATTGATTTGGTTTGGTAATTAAAATATCAGAACCAACCCGACCTATGTACGCCTCTAATTAAAATAATCTACAAGTTTCCTGTTAATCTATTATACGTGATAGGAATGTTCAAAGAAAACCAACAAATTGCTCCGAACCGATAGATTGAGTCAACCTAAAAAAAGCTAATTAGTGGTTTAGTGTTTAAAAAAGGTCCGGCCATAATTAGTTTGGTTTGGTGTCACGATCCGGTTTACCCACCCTCGGAAGTCGTAATGGTGCCTACTAGTGAAAGCTAGGTTAAGGCAACCAATTGAATTATTTACCTTGTTTCCATTCCAAATCCGTTAACAATTAAGAATTAACAGTTAATAATAAACAAAATTCAATAAGCGGAAGATTTAATTTCAAGTTTTAATAACACTGCTAATACCATTCCATAACGAATCTACCTAAGATTGGTGTCACAACTTCACAGACTGTCTAAGAATACTACAATTAAAGGTCTGAAAAAAATAATACAACACTGTCTCTGGGAATACAAAAGAAACAGGAATAATAGATGGAAAGGGACGCCAAGGACTGCGGACGCCTTGTGACGACCCAGATTTTCCACCTTCGGGAGTCGTGATGGTGCCTACTAATGTGAGCTAGGAAGGCCAATTATGTGAACAATTTGCCTCTTCTTTTTTTTACCCGTTTTATATTCATTAACAATTGCAAAGTAATAACATTTAAACAGCAAAATTTAACATAAGCGGAAGAAAAAGCAATAAGCTAGCTGAACATGAATCCAACACAATTGTTTGAGTCTCGACTACCCAGAACTTGTGTCACAACTTCACAGACGGCCTAAGAATACTACAATTAAAGGTCTGAAAGAAATAAATACAACACTGTCTCTGGAAATGCATGAAAGAAACAGGAATAGTAGATAGAAGGGGACGCCAAGGCCTGCGGACGCCTGCAGGACTACCTCGGGTCGCCTGATGAGCAAGAATAAGCAATCCCACTACGGTCCGAAGTCTACAACACTGGTCTGCACAAAAGAGTGCAGAGTGTAGTATCAGCACAACTGACCCCATGTGCTGGTAAGTGCCTAACCTAACCTCGGCGAAGTGGTGATGAGGCTAGGACCAGAGCACCAAATAAATATGTGCAATTTAACTATATACAGCAGAAAAGATGTACAGAAAGAAACAGTCATATACAATCAAGTATGGGAGGGGAAAAACATGTTGCGGAGAAACATCGAATAGTAACAGAAAAGCAACAAATAAATATTAGGATCACCACAGTTTAATTGAAAATAGGAAGGGAAAATCATGTTGCGGGGTACAACAAGTATCAACAGGAAACCAACAATTTAGTGTAGAGAAACCGTAATACAGTTATCAATAAAAATTAGGAAATCAAAGACAAGTGCACGACATCACCCTTCGTGCTTTAACACTCTCTCACCAAAATAATACACGGCATCACCCTTCGTGCTTTATGCTCTTCCTCACCCAAACACCAATCACAAGGAAAATAGGGTAAGGGAATCTATAACCTCGAAATAAAATCAAATAAAAATAGAAAATCAGTAAATAAATGTAAAGGACAACATAACTCAATTATCAGCAAGAATCAGGGAAATCAAGACAAGTGCACGGCACCACCCTTCGTACTTTTACTCTCGACCTCACAATAAGAATCAATATAATAGGCACGGAATGGTGCATCCTGCGGCACGGCATCACCCTTCGTGCTTTACACTCTTTCCTCACCATAAAATGAATATAATAGGCAAGAATGGTACATCGTGCGGCATGACATCACTCTTCATGCTTTACACTCTTTCCTCACGAAACAAACAATGCACGACATCACCCTTCGTGCTTTAACTCTCTTCCTCATCCAAACAATAATCACAAACAATAGGGCGAGGAAATAAAGGAAATTTGTAATAAGAATTCCAGCAAGGGAGCAACAAATCAATAATTAAATCCCGGCAAGGGAACAATATCAATAACATCCACATCCCGGCAAGGGAGATAACAAATAAATTAACAATAGCCCGGCAAGGGTGACTCTTTTCTTTCTCATTTTTACTTCACAATTCACTTCACAACTCGAGCCAATGCTCTAGAGGTCAATTATCACTTATACCTTCACAACTCATTTCACAACTCGAGCCACTGCTCTAAAAGTTCAATTGTCACTTATACTTTCACAATTCGTTTTACAACTTGAGCCAACGCTCCTCAATGTTCATAGGTCACATATCTTTCCACAAACTTTATAAAATAATTAGAAACCATCACCAAGGCATGAAAGATACAACGAAGTCATGATAATCACAATATTAAAACTCACGGGCATGTTAGACACCAACGTACAGATACTCGTCATCATGCCTATACGACGTACTCAACAATTACCACATAGCAAATAAGATTCAACTCCTAATCCCTCAAGTTAAGGTTAGACCAAACACTTACCTCGATACCACGAACATAATTCACTATCCAAGTATAGCTTTACCCCTTGATTCCACCATTAATTCACTCGTATCTAGTCACAAGTTACTTAATTACATCAATAAACGCAAAATGAATCAATTTGAATGCATGAAAATGAGTTTTCCAAAGTTTTACCCAAAAGTCAAAAATTGCCCCCGCGCCCACATGGTCAAAACCGGAGGTTTGAACCAAAACCCAATTACTCATTCCCCACGAACTCAAATATATAATTTATTTTGAAATCGGAGCTCAAATTGAGGTCCAAATCCACAATTTTTAAAAAACCTAGGTTCTACCCAAAACATCCAATTTTCCCCATGAAAATTATTGATTTTGAGTTGAAATCATGTTAAAAGATGTTAAGGAGTGACGAAAATGAGTTAGAAATCACTTACCAACGTTTTGGAGAAGAAAGGTTATTTGAAAAATTGCCTCTTATGTTTTTGGGGTTCTGAAAAATGAAAAATATCTAAAACTCCCGTCCAAATATACTATTCTTAGGTGCTCTGTGCGGACCGCACAAAATCAACTGCGGCCGCACAATACTACTTGTGTTTTGCAATGACAGGTCTTAGTATTTTGGCCATAACTTTCTCTACATATGTCCAAATGCCTACTATAATATTTTTCTGAAACCTACATTCAAAGATCTACAACTTTTATTTTTGGATCATCCCCAAATTCCTTGTAAATCAAAAGATATGAGTTTCCGAAGGCGGACCAGTGAATCTGTGCGGACCGCACAAAATCAACTATGGCCGCACAGTCACCAATGGGGACAGCACAAAAACTACTGCGGGTTCAGAGGTTTGCTCTTCTCTGAACCTGCAACATCGATGTTTTTAAGCCTAAGACACCCCGGGACCAACCCGAAACTCACCCAAGCCCTCGAAACTCCAAACCAAGTGTGCATATTAACTCAAAAAATCATATGGACCTACTCGTGCGATCACATCATCAAAATAACATGTAAAATCATGAATTAAACCTCAAAACTCAACAGTTTTATCAAGAACTCTCAAAGTTCATAACTCTTCAACCGGAAGTCCAACTCATGTCAAATAAACTCCCCTTTTCACCAAGTTTTACAATTATATTTCAAATACTATAACAAGTTTGTATCGGGCTCCGGAACCAAAATACCGGCCCCGATAACAATGGTTTGAAACATTAATTGTTTTCTTCATTTCTTAGATAATTCAGTAAAATAATTTCTTTCAAAAATTGATTTCAAGGGCTTGGGACCTCAGAATTCATCTCCGGATATACGCCCAAGTCCCATATTTTACTGCGGACCTCCCAGGATCGTCGGAACACGGATCTAGGTCTATTTGCTCAAAATGTTGACCAAAATCAATTTTTTTAAATCTAAAGATTTCTATTTCTCATGTTTTCACATAGAAGGCTTTCCGTATATAGGTTCAGACCACGCACGTAAATCAAAGTGGGGTAATAAGGAGGTTTTTAGGCATCGGAACACTGAATTCATTTGCAACGCAAGTGATGACCTTTCGGGTCATCACATTCTCCACCTCTAAAATAATCGTTCGTTCTCGAACGTATATAAGAAGGAAGTACCTAAGTCAGGAATAAAATGGGGATAACGGCTCCGCATATCAGACTTGGACTCCCAGGTCGATGCATCAGCGGGCTGACCTCTCCGCTGAACACGGACAGAAGGAAAACTCTTCGATCTCAACTGACGAACCTGCCGGTCTAGAATAGCTACCGGCTCCTCCTCATAAGACAAGTCCTTGTCCAACTGGACAGTGCTGAAATCTAACACGTGGGATGGATCGCCGTGATACTTCCGAAGCATGGACACATGAAACACTAGATGCACGGCTGACAAGCTCAGCGGCAATGCAAGTCTATATCCACCTATCCCACTCGATCAAGAATCTCAAACGGGCCAATGAACCTAGGGCTAAGATTTCCCTTCTTCCCAAATCTCATTACGCCATTCATAGGCGACACTCCAATCAATACCCGTTCACCGACCATGAATGCCAAATCACGAACCTTGCATTCGGTTTAACTTTTTTGCCTGGACTGAGTTGTACGAAGCCTATCCTAAATAATGTTGAACCAGATCCGTACCCAACAACCGAGCCTCTCCCGGCTCAAACCATCCAACCGGAGACCGACACCGCCTACCATATAAAGCCTCAAAAGGAGCCACCTGAATACTTGACTAGTAGATGTTGTTGTAGGCAAACTTTCCTAAAGGCAAAAACAGATCCCACAATCCTCCAAAGTCAATGACACAAGCTCGGAGCATATCTTCCAAAACCTGAATAGTCCGCTCGAACTGCCTGTCCGTCTGAGGATGAAACGTTGTGCTCAACTCAACCCGCGTGCCCAACTCTCGCTGGACTGCCCTCCAGAAGTGTGATGTAAACTGTGAACCTCGATCAAAAATGATAGACACGGCACACCATGAAGGCAAACAATCTCCCGGATATAGATCTCAGCTAACCTTTCAGAAGAATAAGAGACTGCTACAGGAATGAAATGCGCTGACTTGGTCAGCCTATCAACAATAACCCACACTGCATCGAACTTCCTGCGAGTCTATGGGAGTCGAAAAACGAAATCCATAGTGATCTGCTCACACTTCCACTCGGGAAGCTCAATCCTCTGAAATAAACCACCGAGCCTCTGATGCTCGCACTTAACCTCCTGACAATTCAGACACCGAGCTACATATGAAACGATATCCTTCTTCATCCTCCGCCACTAATAATGCTACCGCAAATCCTGATACATCTTCGCAGCGCCCGGATGAATAGAGTACCAGGAGATATGGGCCTCCTCTAAAATCAACTCTCGGAGCCCATCCACATTAGTCACACAAACTCGACCCTGCAATCTCAAAACTCCATCATCACCTAAGGTAACCTGCTTGGCACCTCCGCGCTGCATCGTGTCTCTAAGGACACACAAATGGGTATCATCATACTGCCGATCATGGATACACTCCAATAAAGAAGAACGAGCGACCGTGCAAGATAACACACGATTGGGCTCAGAAACATCCAACATCACAAACTGATTGGCCAAAGCGCGAACATCCAAAGTAAGCGGTCTCTCACCGACCGGAATATAAGCAAGACTCCCTATATTGGCTAACTTCCTACTAAAAGCATCTGCTACCACATTGGCCTTTCCCGGATGATGTAAGATGGTGATATCATAGTCATTTAACAACTCCTACCATCTCCTCTGCCTCAAATTTAACTCCTTTTGGTTGAACAAATATTGAAGACTCTTGTGATCCGTAAACACCTCACATGCCACGCCATACAGATAATGCCTACAAATCTTTAATGCGTGAACAATGGATGCCCACTCCAAATCATGAACAGGATAGTTCTTCTCATGAATCTTCATCTTCTGCGAAGCATAGGCAATGACCTTGCTATCCTGCACCAAGCCCAATACAAGACGCATCACAATAAACTGTATAAGACCTTGAACCTGTGGGCAAAACCAACACCAGTGCCATAGTCAGAGATGTCTTGAGCTTCTAAAACCTCGCCTTACACTCATCCGACCATCTGATATGGGCACCCTTCTAAGTGAACCTGTTCATCGGGGCTGCGATAGATGAAAACCCCACCACGAACCAACGATAGTAGCCTGACAATCCTAAGAAACTCTAAATCTTTGAAGCTGATTCTAGTCTAGGATAGTTCTTCACTACCTCAATCTTCTTTGGAACAACCTGAATACCCTCTGCTGATATAACATGACCCAGGGATGAACTCAACCAAAACTCACACTTCGAGAACTTAGCATATAACTGACTATCCCTCAAGGTCGGAAGAACCACTCTAAGATGCTACTCGTGATCCTCCCAGCTGCGGGGATATATCAAAATATCATCAATGAACACTATCACAAAAGAATCCAAATAAGGCCTGAACACTCGGTTCGTCAAATCCACAAAAGTTGTTGGGGCATTTGTCAACCCGAATGACATTGCCAAGAACTCATAATGCCTGTACCGAGTGTGGGAAGCTGTCTTAGGGACATTTGATGTCGTAATCCTCAATTGATGGTAGCCATATCTCAAGTCAATCTTCGAAAATAGCTTGGAACCCTGAAGCTGATAAAAAAATCATCAATCCTCAACAATGGATACTTATTCTCGATTGTAACCTTATTAAACTACCGGTAATAAATACACATTATCATCAACCGATCCTTCTTCTTAACAAACAACACCGGCGCACCCCAAGACGAAACACTGGGCCCAATGAAACTTTTCTCAAAAAAGTCTTGTAACTACTCCTTCAACTCTTTCAACTCAGGCAGGGCCATACGATACGGCGAGATAGAAATGGGCTGAGGACCCGAAGCCAAATCAATGTGAAAATCAATATCCCTATCGGGTGACATACCCTGTAGGTCTGAAGGGAATACCTTACAAAACTCACGAACAATAAGCACAGAATCAATAGAAAGAACCTCATCACTAAAATCACGAACATATGCCAAATAGGCCAAACACCCCTTCTCGACCATACGCCGAGCCTTCATATAAGAGATAACACTACGGGTAGAATGACCAAGATTCCCTCTCCACTCCAAATGAGGTAAACCTGGTAGGGATAAGGTCGCAGTCTTGGCATGACCGTCGAAGATAGCGTGGTAAGATGATAACCAGTCCATTCCCATTGTGACATCGAAATCAATCGTGTCCAGAAGAAGCAAATCTACACGA
Organism: Nicotiana glauca; assembly: GCA_026770625.1. Taxonomy (NCBI): domain Eukaryota; kingdom Viridiplantae; phylum Streptophyta; class Magnoliopsida; order Solanales; family Solanaceae; genus Nicotiana; species Nicotiana glauca. Next base: position 68,141 of record MU752885.1, on the reverse strand, counting down.
GTATCAAGACCTCCAATCATAACTATACATGATCAATGAACACATCCACCATAATAGAATCACCCACCGGTGTAGACACATAAATAGGGGCACTCAAAGAACTACTAGGCATGACCAGATGCGGCGCAAAATAAATCGAAGCTTCTCATCTACAAACCAAAATAGTACCTGCACCTCCACCTCTAATACCTCTACCTCCACCTCTAGCATCTCTACCTCTACCTCTAATACCGCTACCTCCACCTCAAGCTAACTGAGCGGGATGGACGAGTCCCTCAATGAACCTCCTCTATTTCTCTCTCTCTCTCTCTCTCTCTCTCTCTCTCTCTCTCTCTCTCTCTGTGGGAAGCATGATAAGAGCATGATAAGAGCATGATGAGCCAAGTCGATGAATATGATCTCGTACTGAGTAATAGTCATAGGACCCTGCTGGAGATGCTCAAACTGCCTCCGATAGGCCTCTCTCTGAGTGATGGGTAGAAACTTCTCCAGAAATAGATGTATGAACTGTTCTCAAGTCGAAGCTAAAGACCTAACTGGTATAGCCAATCAATAGTCTCTCCAACAGGTCTTGGCAGATCCAGACAAGCAAAAGGTAGCAAAGTCGACCCCATTGGTCTCCACAATCCCCATGTTCCTGAAAACCTCATGATAGCTATCTAGATAATCCTGGGGACCCTCAGTAGATGCACCAATGAATGTAGTAGTAAAGAGCTTGGTGAAACTTATCCAACCTCCACAAAGCCTCCGAAGACGTAGCTGATCTATCACTGATATGTGTTGTTGCTCGGCTGAAGAAGCGGTACATGACCTCGTTATTCGTGAAAGGACAAGAGTAGGTTTTTCAATTTAGCATTGAGAGAACAAAATTGCACAACAGGGAAGAGTAGAAGTGAAACTTTCCTAACTCTGTAGTCTTTGGGGGATAAATACATACATCTCCATACCGATCCCTCAGACTCTACTAAGCTTGTATATGTGATGACCCGACCCATCGTCTTATGTGTTATTGCTCAGTTTCCCCCCATTTTATGCTTCTTTATGTTTTGTTATCGGTATGTGGTGCGTTAGAGTTGATTTGGATTGGTTGTGATAAGAAATGAGACACTTAGTCTCTTTAAGGAAAGCTTAAGTTGGAAAAGTCAATCAAATGTTGACTATTGAGTTAGAGGGCTCGGATGTGATTTTTGGTGATTCGGTTAGTTTCGGGGGATGATTTTTGACTTAGAAGCGTGATCGAAATTGATTTTGGAGGTCTGGTGTAGAATTAGGCTTGAATTGGCGAAGTTAATATTTTGGCAAAATCCGGTTGATAGGTGAGATTTTTATCCAAGGGTCGGAATGGGATTCCGAGAGTTTTTGTAGCTTCTTTGGGTGATTTTGGATATGTGTGCAAATTTTCAGGTCATTCGGACATCGTTTGGTCGGGTTTTTGATCGAATGTGCATTTCCGGAAGTTCTGAAGAACTTATGCTTGAAATCCGATATGATTTGATGGTTTTAGCATTGTTTGATGTGTTTTGATAATTGGAACAACTTTGAATGATGTTATGGGATATGTTGGTGTTTTTGGTTGAGGTCCCGAAGGCCTCGAGGTGAATTCGAGTGGTTAAACAAGAGTTTTTGAAGTTGCTTTAGGTCTGTTGTTGTTGTTAAACGTTCCGCAGAAGTGGTTCTGTAGAAGCGGGTAAGGGGTCGCAAAAGCGGTCAGGCATGGGCTAGAGTAATTTCTGCATAAGCAAAAGATGGTCGCTTTAGCGGGTCCGCATGAGCGGACATTTAACCGCAAAAACGATTTTGGGTGGTCCGCAGAAGCGGACTATGAGTCGCATAAGCGGAGTTTTGGTTTTTAAGTGAAGACCGCATAAGCGGGAATTTGGCCGCAGAAGCGGTCCCGCATAAGCGGAAGTGGGACCGCAGAAGCGAAAGTCGATTGGTGGCAGAAGGGTTTTTATTGGACATTTCATCCGCGAGTTCAACCATTTTTCCTCCATTGTTGAGCGACCTTGAGAGCATTGGGCGAGTATATTCGAGAGTTTTGACTGGGAATCGATTGGAGGTAAGTCCCTTGGCCTAATTATTCAAGTTTATAATAGATTTAACATGGAAATTGGTTGAAATTCATTAAAAAGGGGTAAAGCTAGGGCTTGAGTTTTTGATATTTCAAATTGGGATTTGATAGGCCATTTGAGCTCGTATTTGGGAGTTCTTGGTATGTATGGACTCCTGGAGAGATGAGAAATCCGGTAATGTGAGTTTTGTAATTTTTCGAGAAGTGGGTCCGAGGCTCGGGTTTTGCTAGTTTCGAGATTTTTGTTATTTCTCGATTATTTTCGATTGGGTATTGTTCCCTTAGCATATTGTGATGTATTCGCTCTGATTTTGGTTAGATTCAACGCGCGTGGAGGCCGATTTGAGGGGCAAAGGCGTCGCGAGCTAGAGATTTCACGGTTCGAGGTGAGTAATACTTGTAAATGATATCCAGAGGGTTTGAAACCCCGGATTTGCACATCATAGTGCTGTATTGAGGTGACTTGCATGCCAGATACGAGCGTGGGGTAGAGCACCGTTAGGGATTGCGACTTGGTCCGTCCCGGTTGTTGATTTTTACCGCGTATTTGACTGAACTACTTGTTATCATCATAATTTGGACTGATTGCAATTTTTGGGCTTCGTGCCGATTATTTAAATCCTTTAGGGATTACTATCACTATTTCCATGNAAACTTAAACTACATATTTTTAACATTCAGAACTGAGAACTGTTATTTGAATATTGCCCTAGTGGCTTATGTGCATTTCTGGACTGAGCATGGATCGGACTGCGTGCCGCAGCAGTGTTTTGTGTGCATTTTCTGGACTGAGGATGGATCGAGCTGCACGCTGCAGCGGTGTGATATTGATATTGCGCTTGGGCTGCAGGAGCCCCTCCGGATTCTGAACCCCCACAGTAAGTGCGGGTACCCAAACGGATCGGGCTGTGCGCCGCAGCGGTCATGTGCATTGGATTGCATTCATGCATTGGTTCCTGTTTGTACTACGTGTCATGACATTTAGCACTCTCATATCTTTGGCATCCACGCTACTTCTTGCACTGTTTGCCAGATAACTTGGTGTTGTTTGTTTGTGGAGTGACGTGCCCGAAGGGGCTGACTTATGTGCTGACTTGCACTATCTGATATCGCATTCATATGCTTGATTGTTGGAAGAGGATATTTTTAAAAGAGGTTTTTAAACTGAACCAAGTATTTTCTAAAGGATTTTCATGGTTTTACTGTTTTCTCAAAGGGTTGTACTGTCCTATATAGCATGATGGAGTGCTCTTACGTGATTTCTTGCCACTCAGTTATTATTTACTCTTATTACTCATTGAGTTGGAGTACTCAGTTTACTCCCTGCACCTCGCATGTTGTTGCAGGCATTGTTCACCCGAAAGCGGGTTAATAGCTGATTGAAGGTATTACTGCTGGTATACTACTGTAGTGGACAAGGTAACCGCTAGCGTTCGCGGCACCGGACTTTATCTTTTGATTCTAGATTTTATTTTATATATTATTATTGGCCCAGTAGTTGTGTTCAATCTTCTTTAGATACTCGTAACTTATGACACCCCGGTCGGGTCATAGATATGGATTATTATTGTCATTAAGTTGCATTTATCTATTCATTTACGTTTAATAATTTTGAAAGGGGCGTCGTTGTTCTGTTGGCTGGCCTTGTCTTCACGAGAGGCACCATCACGACCGGATTTGGAAATTGGGTCGTGGCAAATTGGTATCAGAGCCTAGGTTACTAGGTCTCACGAGTCATGAGCAGGTTTAGTAGAGTCTCGCGGATCGGTACGGAAACGTCTGTATTTATCCTCGAGAAGCTGCAGAACCTTTAGGAAAACTTCACTTTCTTGGAATTCTTTTCGTGCGTACTTGATTCAGCTTGAGATATAACTCTTGAAATTCCTTCCACATATTTGTATGCGCACGTGAGCGCTCAGTATTGTATGTGCCTTGATGGCTTGTGATTCTCCGATCAAGGGGCGAGATGTGATCTCCGTGAGTTTGATGTTGGTCCAGTTTGGAGGACTTGAGGTCGGATGTTTGCCTATGGCTTGAGCACCGAGGTGCTGATTGTGTGAGCAAATGTTTTGAACTTATATGTTCGGTATTGTCCCTATTAGCCGGAATGGCAGTTTGGTATTCATGTGATGAGTATGTTAGTACTGCGAGATGTATCTATATGACTTGGTAGTGACGAAGAAGTCTGCTGGATAGTAGGTGACTGTTAAGTGTTCGTTTCCTATTGTG
>MU752885.1:52733-63422 GCA_026770625.1 Nicotiana glauca | reverse complement strand
GATTTGAGTTTAATCTCACTATAATATTGTGGCATCATTAGAGTAAAAGTATTATGGGTTATTGAATGTGTCCTGATAGATGGCTTCGAGCCAAGTTGGGGAGGTTGCTGTTGATTAGCTGATCGCACGGTTATGTGCTACGTTGGTTCCATTTCTAGGTATGCTGGTGGATCAGTCCTGGTTGCAGAAATTGAGCCGGGGATGGCACGAATGAAGCAAAATTTTAACAAAGGTTATATGGTGCTTTCGTAGATGTGAGAAAATAATAGGATGTCTTGAGCTGTTGTTGATAAAGAATGCTCAGTATATAGAGAAGGAAGATGGTTGTTTGTATTGGTATGAGATCATGTTCTGCAGTGTCAGAGTGTTATAAGGCACGAGTGGTTCTGTTCGTTAAGTCAGGTAATTTGCAGTTTGAATAAGAGTGGATGACTCTTGAGAATGGTTTTAATGTGTTCAAGATTCTACATGTAACAATCAGGTGCCTTAAGGTCGTGTATGTGGTTAGAGAATGTGTTTCATTGAAAAAGGTCAAGACTTGTGGTATTTTTACGATGATTATGGGATTCTATATATCGGTATCTAGAAGGTAATGGCAACGAATTCACATTCGCAGTAAGTTCTTCGAGCAGAGCATGCAGGAATGTGGTGTTTCTGGGAACATTTGAGAGGGTATTCAGTGGCCTATGGGTCTTAGACCGTTTGGTCTTATGTTGGAGTCTCATGTGGTAAACCTGGATTGAGGAACTGTGGTGCTACAGCAAGAGGGAATATCAAGTTGGAAATGAATCAGAAGGAAACCTAGATAAATGAAGTAGCTTGATAGTAGACCGAACCGGAATGGTAAAGATATGATTAATTTTTGTGTGTGTTCGAGGCAATGGGTTCGTACAGGTATTTTGTAGCAAAGCTCTTGAGTTCTGACAGCTTGTTTAGCTGGGCCTAGTTAGAAGGATTCAGTCCTGACAGTTTAGCTTGTACAAATGGAATTGACAGAGATGTTCTTGTTGGGTTTTACCGTGGTTGGGAAACATATATATTGTCTATGGGCATGCGAGGCATGGAGTGTGTAATGATTTTTCTTCTAAATGGGATCAATGAAAGTTCTTGACTAGTTGAGTGCATCGATGTCTGCGACGCGGAAGGGAGATAAAAGTTCTCATGTTATCTTAGCGTGGTATGGTATATGCGATATGTTGTGGAGGATTGGGATTTGTGTGTGTAAGGTTCGGTTTAGTTCGGAATGGAAAGTCATTAAATTCTTAAGCAGCACGGGCGGCTGCATGTGATTTAAGAATTGATCTTCAGATGATTAGGGTGAATGATCCTCATATGACTAAGGAAATGGTACTGCTAATTGAAAGTGACTTGACGAGAGTATATGTCTCGGAAGAAGGGTAATGTGATTAGACTGATGATACTATGATAGTATTGCGGTGCTTTCTGGCTAGATCGACGGCTGACATTTGAGTGTGTTTGATAGCACAGGGGAGTTTAAGAATATCCTTCGTGGAATGAATGGGTACTTGATGTGTGATATGTATTCATACGGCGGAATTTGGGATCAGGTACGGTGATTCGTGTGCTATATGGAGTTGGAGACTGGGAGTTCTCAGGTACAGACTATGTGGTGGTTGTGGATCGTGTGTATCAGCACCGTTTAGCGGCTATTGGGATTTGGAGACCCGAGTGGATCTTTCTTTGCTTGATATATTAGATTTTGGCTATGATGTTGGGGTGTAGACTGATTGTCTCAGTGTTGGATTATTCTAGACTATTGAGCTATGGGTTATGTTGGAAAATGTCACAGGTTGCGTGACGGAGTGCGTCGAATTATATTCTAGCAGAGTGGTTGTATTCCAAAGACCAGCGGACGGCTGGGAAGGATTGCTTTTCTTAATTGGGCCTTCGTGGCGGAGGTCAGTGCAGAGTTTTCTACCATTGATTCAGTTCCGGTATTGAGGGGCTTTTCAGATGCATTTCTTGTGGTCGGCATGTCGCCGGGCGAGACTGTGGATTTCAGTATTTATTTGGTGCCGGGCATCATATCGTACGACTCCGGCAGGAGTTATAGTAGTGGAAGGAGTAGCTTCAGGCTTCTTGATAATGAGTTCGTTGGCAGGCCGAGGTGGCTATATATTTAGCTTAGAGTTAGCTTGGTTGGCCCCGAGTTGTATTGTTGAGGGATAGGTTGATTCGATCGTTCTTGAGCTTGTTAGTGATCTGGGGAGATCTACGAGTTGCTTTTTCTGTGCTGTGAGATGTTATGATTAGTTGGATGTGGGCACATGTGGTGCGGTTCTATTGAGTATTCATAGAGAAAGTCGAGCGGGAAGAGTAATTGAGTGTTGGTCGGTAAATGGAGTATTGGTTATGATCTATCTGGTTGCGTGTTGTATGTTATTTGTTCCGCCGTGGGTGTAAAGAATTTCTTTGGTTTCAGACATCAAAAAATTGTGCGTGGCTGTTGATTTTCAGCATAGCGACTTGAGGTGCTTCGTGTGTAACAATATTTGGCTATGATCGCGCATTGTATCGAGGCTACGAGGAGTTATGACCTTTCGGGGTAGCTTCAGGTGTTCTATTTCTATGATGTGAGATGGTGTCTCAGCTGTGTGTTGTGATGGTACTGATGAGCTTGAGGTACAGCTCTTTCGTTTGAGTCATTTGTCATGATTTGAGTATGTTCAGACCGTTTCTTATTAGTGCGTGTATTATGCAAGTTTTGGCTTAGGTCTGTATTGAGGTGTCATACCACCAGAGTGGTGTGTTGGGTTCGAGGTGATCATTGGAGTCATTAATAAATTCGAACAGATGTGATTTCAGCTTGTTAGAAGGAAAATATCGAGGTCGCTTGGAATCTACTATGGTATTAGTCTAAAAGTAAGTGGCTTCATGAATGGTTGATCTGAAAAATGGTTACGAATTATTGCGTGTTTCAATTATCGTTGGCAGTATATGAAAGTGTTGGAATAAGACTTTAGCTAATAAGAGGTTCCTATCGGTAATTGAGTAATGTGGGCAACTGCTGTGAATAGAGACTATCGTTTCGAGTGTTGGATTGTGTGGTTTATTGTATGATTTCACCTGAGGTTGCAGGTGTGGGTTATTACAGCTGGTTCGGGTTTATTCTGGGTATGATTTCGGAAAGTGCTATGTGGTTCTACGGTTTATGGTCTAGATGGATTGTGAAATTTTAGTTGTGTTGTATTATCAGACCTATGTGAGATAGGGTGACATGGGATAACCCCGAGTATATGCTTGGTAAGGACATTCAGCTATTGGTTGGCTTCTAGTACAACTCTGGGTACGCTCGAGGACGAGCGTTTGTTTAAGTTGGGGAGGATGTGACGACCCGACCCGTCGTCTCATGTGTTATTGCTCAGTTTCCCTCCATTTTATGCTTATTCATGTTTCGTTATCGGTATGTGGTGCGTTAGAGTTGATTTGGATTGGTTGTGATAAGAAATGAGATACTTAGTCTCTTTAAGGAAAGCTTAAGTTGGAAAAGTCAACCGAATGTTGACTATTGAGTTAGAGGTCTCGGATGTGATTTTTGGTGATTCGGTTAGTTTCGGGGGATGATTTGTGACTTAGGAGCGTGATCGCAATTTATTTTGGAGGTCCGGTGTAGAATTAGGCTTGAATTGGCGAAGTTAGTATTTTGGTGAAATCCGGTTGATAGGTGAGATTTTGATCCGAGGGTCGGAATGGGATTCTGAGAGTTCAAGTAGCTTCGCTGGGTGATTTTGGATATGTGTACAAATTTTCAGGTCATTCGGACATCGTTTGGTCGGGTTTTTGATCGAATGTGCATTTTCGGAAGTTTTGAAGAACTTAGGCTTGAAATCCGATGTGATTTGATGGTTTTAGCATTGTTTGATGTGTTTTGATGATTGGAACAAGTTTGAATGATGTTATGGGATATGTTGGTATTTTTGGTTGAGGTCCCGGGGGCCTCGGGGTGAATTCGAGTGGTTAAACGAGAGTTTTTGAAGTTGCTTCAGATCTGTTGTTGTTGTCATCTGGTATTTCCGTTTCTGCGAAAATGGACAGCAGAAGCGGTTCCGTAGAAGCAGGTAAGGGATCACAGAAGTGGTCAGGCATGGGCTAGAGTAATTTCCGCATAAGCGGAAGATGGTCGGTTTAGCGGGTCCGCAAGAGCGGACATTTAACCGCAGAAGCGGTATTGGGTGGTCCGCAGAAGCGGAGTTTTGGTTTTTAAGTGAATACCGCATAAGCAGGAATTTGGCCGCAGAAGCGGTCCCGCATAACCGGAAGCGGGACCGCAGAAGCGAAAGTCTACTGGTGGCACAAGGGTTTTTATTGGACATTTCATCCGCGAGTTCAACAATTTTTCCTCCATTGTTGAGCGACCTTGAGAGCTTTGGGCGAGTATTTTCGAGAGTTTGACTGGGAATCGATTGGAGGTAAGTCCCTTGGCCTAATTATTCAAGTTTATAATAGATTTAACATGGAAATTGGTTAAAATTTATTAAAAAGGGGTAAAGCTAGGGCTTGAGTTTTTGATATTTCAAATTGGAATTTGATAGGCCATTGGAGCTCGGGTTTGGGAGTTCTTGGTATGTGTGGACTCGTGGAGAGACGAGGAATCCGGTAATGTTAGTTTTGTAATTTTTCGAGAAGTGGGCCCGGGGCTCGGGTTTTGCTAGTTTCGAGGTTTTTTTATTTCTCGATTGTTTTCGATTGGGTGTTGTTCCCTTAGCATATTGTGATGTATTCGCTCTGAATTTTGTTAGATTCGACGTGCGTGGAGGCCGATTTGAGGGGCAATTGCATTGCAAGCTAGAGATTTCACCGGTTCGAGGTAAGGAATACTTGTAAATGATATCCGGAGGTTTGAAACCCCAGATTTGCACATCATAGTGCTGTATTGAGGTGACTTGCACGCCAGATACGAGTGTGAGGTAGAGCACCGTTGGGGATTGCAACTTGGTCCGTCCCGGTTGTTGATTTTTACCGCGTATTTGACTAAACTACTTGTTATCATCATAATTTGGACTGATTGCCATGTTTTGGGCTTCGTGCCGATTATTTGAATCCTTTAGGGATTACTATCACTGTTTCCATGATACTTAGCATGTTAAATGATTTCGGTCCTGAGTTAAACACTGTTTTGAAATGTCCAGACATACTTCTAAGGTTTTAAAACTTAAACTACATATTTTTAACATTCGGAACTGAGAACAGTTATTTGAATATTGCCCTAGTGGCTTATGTGCATTTCTGGACTGAGCATGGATTGGGCTGCACACCGCAGCTGTGTTATGTGTGCATTTACTGGACTAAGGATGGATCGGGCTGCACGCCGCAGCGATGTGATATTGATATTGCGCTTGGGCTGTAGGAGCCCCTCCGGAGTCTGAACCCCCACAGTAAGCGCGGGTACCCAAATGGATCGGGTTGCGCGCCGCTGCGGTCATGTGTATTTCATTGCATTCATACATTGGTTCCTGTTTGTACTACGTGTCATGACATTTAGCACTCTTATATCATTGGCATCCACGCTACTTCTTGCACTGTTTACCAGATACCCTGGTGTTGTTTGTTGGTAGAGTGATGTGCCCGAAGGGGCTGACTTATATGCTGACTTGCACTATCTGATATCGCATTAATATGCTTGATTGTTGGAAGAGGATATTTTCAAAAGAGGTTTTTAAATTGAACCAAGTATTTTCTAAAGGATTTTCATGGTTTTACTGTTTTCTCAAAGGGTTGTACTTTCCTATATAGCTTGATGGAGTGCTCTTACGTGATTTCTTGCCGCTCAATTATTATTTACTGTTATTACTCATTGAGTTGGAGTACTCACTTTACTCCCTGCACCTCGCGTACAGTTGCAGGTATTGTTCACCCGAAAGCGGGTTAATATCTTATTGAAGGTATTACTGCTGGTATACTACTGTAGTGGACAAGGTGACTGCCAGCGTTTGTGGCACCGAACTTTATCTTTTGATTCCAGATTTTATTTTGTATATTATTATTGGCCCAGTAGTTGTGTTCAGTCTTCTTTAGATGTTCGTGACTTGTGACACCCCGTTCGGGTTGCGTTGGATTGTAGATACGGATTATTATTGTCATTAAGGTGCATTTATCTATTCATTTACGTTTAATAATTTTAAAAGGGGCGTCGTTGTTCTGTTGGCTGGCCTTGTCTTCACGAGCAGCGCCATCACGACCGGGCTTGAAAATTGGGTCGTGACAGTATGTGAACTGTGAGACCCATGTAACCAAGAGCTCTGATACCAACTTGTCACGAAATAGATTTCCCACCCCCGGGAGTCGTGATGGCGCCGACTAATGTGAGCTAGGCAAGCCAATTATGTGAACAATTTGCCTTTTTTTTAACTCATTTTATATTCATTAACAATTGAGAAGTAATAACATTTAAACAAAGGAATTTAACATAAGCGGAAGAAAAAGCAATAAGCTAGCTGCACATGAATCCAACACAACTATTTGAGTCTCAACTACCCAGAACTGGTGTCACAGTTTCACAAACGATGTAAGAATACTACAATTAAAGGTCCAAAAAAATAAATACAACACTGTCTCTATAAATGCATGAAAGAAACAAAAATAGTAGATGGAAGGGGACGCCAAGGCCTGCGGATACCTGCAGGACTACCTCGGTTCGCCTTATGAGCAAGAATCAGCAATCCCACTACGGTCTGAAGTCTACAACACTAGTCTGCACAAAAGAGTGCAGAGTGTAGTATCAGCACAACCGACCCCGTGTGCTGGTAAGTGCCTAACCTAACCTCGGCGAAGTAGTGATGAGGCTAGGACCAGACTACTAAATAAACATGTGCAATTTAACTATATACAGCAGAAAAGATGTACAGAAAGAAACAATCATATACAATCAAGTATGGGAGGGGAAAAACATGTTTCGGGGAAACATCAAATAGTAACAAAAGAGTAATAAATAAATATGAGGATCACCACAATTTAATTGAAAATAGGAAGGGACAATCATGTTGCGGGGTACAACAAGTATCAACAGGAAACCAACAATTTAGTGTAGAGAAACTGTAACACAGTTATCAATAATAATTAGGAAATCAAAGACAAATGCACGGCATCACCCTTCGTGCTTTTACTCTCTCTCACCAAAATGATACACGGCATCACCCTTCATGCTTTAACACTCTCTCACCAAAAAAGTACACGGCATCACCCTTCGTGCTTTACGCTCTTCCTCACCCAAATAACAATCACAAGGCAAATAGGGTAAGGGAGAATCTATAACCTCAAAAATAACAACAGAAAATCAAAAAATAAATGCAATGGGTAACATAACTCAATTATCAGCAAGAATCAGGGAAATCAAGGACAAGTGCACGACACTACCCTTCATGCTTTTACTCTCGACCTCACCATAAGAATAAATACAATAGGCACGGAATGGTGCATCGTGCGGAATGGCATCACCCTTCGTGCTTTACATACTTTCCTCACCATGAAATCAAGATAATTGGAAGGAATGGTACATCGTGCCGCACAACATCACCCTTCGTGCTTTACACTCTTTCCTCACGAAACAAACAATGCAAGGCATCACCCTTTGTACTTTAACTATCTTTCTCACCCAAAAAACAATCACAAACAATAGGGCAAGGAAATAAAGGAAATTTGCAATAAGAATCCCAGCAAGGGAGCAACAAGTCAACAAGTCAACAATTAAATCCCAACAAGGGAACAGCATCAATAACATCCACATCCCGGCAAGGGAGATAACAAATAAATCAGCAATAGCTCGGAAAGTGTAACAACACAATGATTTCTTCTCTCTCTCACTTTTACTTCACAATTCACTTCACTACTTGAGCCAATGCTCTAGAGGTCAATTATCACTTATACCTTCACAACTCATTTCACAACTCGAGCCAATGCTCTAAAAGTTCAATTGTCACTTATAATTTCGCAATTCGTTATATAACTTGAGCCAATGCTCCTCAATTTTCATAGGTCACAATTCTTTCCACAAACTTTATACAACAATTAGAAACCATCACCAAGGCATGACAAATACAACGAAGTCATGATAATCACAATATAAAGACTCACGGGCATGCTTGACACCAACGTATAGATACTCGTCACCATGCCTATACGTCGTACTCAACAATTACCACATAGAAAATAAGACTCAACTCCTAATCCCTCATGCTAAGGTTAGAGCAAACACTTACCTCGATGCCGCGAACATAATTCACGATTCAATTATAGCTTTACCCCTTGATTCCACCACTAATTCGCTCGTATATAGTCACAAGTTACTTAATTACATCAATAATTAATAAATGAATCAATTTGAATGCACGAAAATGAATTTGAAAAGTTTTACCTAAAAGTCAAAAATTTCCCCCGTACCCACATGGTCAAAACCAGAGGTTAGAACCAAAACCCTATTACCCATTCCCCCACGAACTCAAATATATAATTTGTTTTGAAATCGGACCTCAAATTGAGGTCCAAATCCCCTTTTTTTGAAAAACCTAGGTTCTACCCAAAACACCCAATTTCCCCCATGAAAATTATTGATTTTGAGTTGAAATCATGTTAAAAGATGTTAAGGAGTGAAGAAAATTAGTTAGAAATCACTTACCAACGTTTTGGAGAAGAAAGGTTGTTTGAAAAATCGCCTCTTATGTTTTTGGGGTTTTGAAAAATGAAAAATAACTAAAAATCCCATCCAAATATACTATTCTCAGGTGCCCTATGTGGACCGCACAAAATCAACTTCGGCCGCACAACATTACTTGTGTTCTACAGGTGATCGGTCTTAGTATTTTGGCCATAACTTTCTCTACATATGTCTAAATGCCTACAATAATATTTTTCTGAAACCTAGATTCAAAGATCTACAACTTTACTTTTGGATCATCCCCAAATTCCTTGTAGATCAAAAGATATGAGTTTCTGAAGTCGGACCAGTGAATCTGTGCGGACCGCACAAAATCAACTGCGGCCGCACAGTCACCAGTGCGGACATCACAAAAACTACTACGGTCACCACTGCGGGTTCAGAGGTTTGCACTTCTCTGAACCTACAACATCCATGTTTTTAAGCCTAAGACATCCCGGGACCTACCCGAAACTCACCCGAGCCCTCGAAACTCCAAACCAAGTGTGCATACTAACTCAAAAATATCATATGGACCTACTCGTGTGATCACATCATCAAAATAACATGTAGAATCATGAATTAAACCTCAAAACTCAACATTTTTATCAAGAACTCTAAAAGTTCATAACTCTTCATCCGGAATCCAACTCACGTCAAATAAACTCCATTTTCACCAAATTTCACAGTTATCTTTCGAATACTATAAAAAGTTTGTACCAGGCTCTGAAACCAAAATACGGGTCGATAACAATGGTTTCAAATATTAATTCTTTTCTTCATTTATTCGATAATTCACTAAAATAATTTCTTTCAAAAATTGATTTCTAAGGCTTGGGACCTCGGAATTCATCTCCAGGCATATGCCTGAGTCCCATATTTTACTACGGACCTCCCGGGATCGTCGGAACACGGATCCGGATCTGTTTGCTCCAAATGTTGACCAAAATCAACCATAATAAAAAAAATTTACTATAAATATTTCTATTTCTCATATTTTCACATAGAAGGATTTCCGGATATAGGTCCGTACCACGCACGTAAATCAAGGTGGGGTAATAAGGAGGTTTTTAGGCCTCGGAACACTGAATTCATTTGCAATACAAGTGATCACCTTTTGGGTAATCACACGCCTGCAAGACTACCTCGAGTACCCTGATGAACGCGAAGAAGCAATCTCACTACGGTCCATAATCTATAGCATTGGGATATGCACAAAAGAGTATAGAGTATAGTATCAGCACAACCGACCCAATGTGCTGGTTAGTGCCTAGCCTAACCTCGGTGAAGTAGTGACAAGGATAGGACTACACTACCAAATAAACATGTGCAGTTAAGTCATATACAGTAGAAAAAGAAGCAGATAATTACAATTAAAGTTGGTGTAAGGCCCCGAAAAAATTTTGCTAAGTAATTTAGGATTTTATAGTGTCACGCAGGCTTATTATAATATGTTTATATGCTAATAACATGTTTTACATCCATTGGATTTGGTAAATATGTGTATAAGTCTTATGGTAAGTGATTTGGGGTCCTAGGAAAGGCCTAAGTCTAAGAAAAATTAGAAAAGTCTATTATAGGCTAAGATTTCAAATGAGTTCGCACAAGCCCCCAATTTGAACGGGCATATATAATTATGTATAAGTTTTTTTTGTGGTAAATAGTATATCAAATTGAAATCTCTTTGAGTATAGTTTCCAACGCTTCAAACCGTTCGTCATTTGGACATTCCTACACAAAGTTATGATCAAATTGCCAAAGGCTGGAAAATGTGATCCGGTGTCATGTCAGATCTGCGGTCCGCATTTTCATTCTGCTGTCCGCGTTGTCATTCTGTGGTCCGCATTTTGACCGCAGATTGAACCAGTGTAGTTCATTTTTGGGCACCGATTTTGCGGTGCATTCTGCGGCCCGCATGTTCATTCTGCGGTGCATTCTGCTACAGCATAATTGACATCGGAAGGTTAATTTTCTAATTTTCATAACCCGACCCCATTTTGATATATAGCCTTTGGGGCTTCATTTGGGGTCATTTTCTA
>MU752885.1:14476-27325 GCA_026770625.1 Nicotiana glauca | reverse complement strand
AAAATTCCTTACTATAGTGATATCAGTTTCTCCTCTCGGGGCCGTGGTTTTTTCCCTTATTCAAAAGGGTTTTCCACGTAAAAATCTTGGTGTCATTGTTACTCTTTTATTTTTTGTTAATTACCGTATCTCGGTACTACATTATTATTCCGCTTTTATTACCGTGAATATTATTTTTGTGGGGGTTTATTCCCAACAACAACAACCTCAAGATCGAGATTCTACAGTTTATAAAACCCAGGGAGAGCAAAAGTTGAGCTTTGAAATCAACTCTCTTCGGGACTTCTTTTTGAATTATAGATTTCCTGAGCTGGCTGTGACAACCATTAGAGAGGGAGGAGAGGACTTGAAGCTAGCGCCTGTTATGTAGAAAAGGAGTCTTTGAGAAAGCAAAGACGCTCAATGTTGAAGGGAGCTTCCAATTTAGTCCCTGTATCTATGTATTTTTTTTGTTACCTTTTCTACGACAAGCGCCGTATTCAAGCTCTGTGTAGGGGTCTCTGGGATATTAGGGTCCTTCGGGTCTAGGTCTTGCTTTTAGTAAAAATAGAGTGTGGGCCAAGAGGGTATTGGATATGGTATTGGGGCTTGATTTGTGGGAATTGGGCATATTTGGGTATATGATTTGGCCCAAATTCAAATTAAACCTTTTTTTTCTAATTTCCTTTCTTTTATTTTCTAATTTTTCCCTTTCCTTATAATTAAAATCCTACAAATTAAACATCCTAAATTATCCAAAAGTGTGAAATTGAACTAATTAGCTAGTTATAAAAGTTATAAACAATACTCAATTCTAAATTAAAAGAGAAAAATCAATAAGCCAAAAATTAAAAGACAAAAATGTGAAAATGAGCTATTTTTTTTGTGATGTTCAAATTTTTACAAAGCAAATAACTACTGATTAATACTAAAAGTGTAAAAACAAATCCTAAATGTAATTCATGATATTTTTTGTATTTTTTCATAATGAAAATTAAACATGCACAAAAATACAAACAGTTAATAAAAATCCAACAAAACTGTAAATAATGGAAAAATTATTTTGTTTTGAATTTGTGGGAGTAATTCATATAGGGCAAAAATTACGTGCTCACAGTTTCCCCTTTTTGCTCGGAAACACGAAGAGTTTTTGTGCAAAGATAAAGTGAGCGGATACGAGCGATTTTTTCCCGTTTGAATACTCCGTGGGAAGCATTTTTGAAAGATTTTACCGCACCCTACTTTTGAGGTTGCCTACATATCCTTGGCTATAAAGGAATCAGGTCAGTATAGTTCGGGAATGTCTGGTAGCTGGGACTACCATGAAGCTATGATTTCACTGTTGTTGCTGCTGGTGCTACTGCTTACTGAACCCCTTATTACACCATATCAAAAACAAAAGAAGCTAGACTAAATTATGATCTATGAATTACAAGAAATCTTATCTATATCTTCAAACTTGCTCTTGTGGTTCTTGTTGCATCGTTGACTTGTATTCTGCCGATGAAATACCTTTGTTGCTGACATGAATTGTAATCTGAGATGTTTTCCGTTTCCTCCAGGTGGATGCTTGATTGCTCAACTCGAATTGTACTTTGAGATGCTTTCCCTCTCTCCAGGTGGACGTCTGACAGCTGAATTTGAATTGTACTCCCGTGCTCTCTAGGGGGCGCCTGACTGCTGAACTTGAATTGTATTCCCGTGCTCTTCAGGTGGGATCCTGATTGCTGAACTAGAATTGTGTTCCTGTGCTCTCCATATGGGCTCCTGACTGCTGAACTTGAATTGTATTCCCGTGCTCTCCAGGTAGGCGCCTGATTTCAACAAAACAGATAAAACAAAGAAAAATTTCTACCCCAGTTTGGTAGATGGGCACATATATGATTGTAAACTGAATCATGTTACCAAATATCAATAAGAACTTGAAAGCTGAAACTTGAACTATACTCCCTTGCTCTCCAGGTGGGCGCCTGATTGCTGAAACTTGAATTGTATTCCCTTGCTCTCCAGGTGGGCGCTTGATTGCTAAACTTGAATTGTATTCCCTTGCTCTCCAGGTGGGCGCCTGATTTCTGAAACTTGAACTGTATTCCCTTGCTCTCCAGGTGGGCGCCTGATTGCTCAAACTTGAATTGTATTCTCTTGCTCTCCAAGTAGGTGCCTGATTGTTGAAACTTGAATTGCTTCTCCCTGTTCTACAAGTGGGTACCTGATTTCAACAAAAATAGACAAAACAAAGAAAATTTTCTTCCACAATTTGGTAGCTGGGCACATATGTAAGTGTTAAACTAAATCATATTATCAAATATCACTAAAATTTTGAAAGCTAGATCCCGTTATCCAGGAGGGTCCTGACAACTCTTAACTAAACGGCAATTTTAAATCTAAGCTATATCTTTTAAAGGTATGACTTTCGCTAAATCTTGTTATGTAAGAGGGTCTTAAATACTCCCCATTATTCAGGAGGGTCCTAACAACTCCTAGTTAAATGACAATTTTAAAGCTAAATTATATCTACTGAAGGTATGTCTTATGTTAAGTCTTGTAATCCAAGCCAGTTTTAAACTACGTCCTATTATCCAGGAAGGTCCTGACAACCAAAAATCAAGTCTAATATTAAGAGTGACAATTTTACGGCTAAATTATATTACCCTACAACAGAACTTATGATAAACTTTGTTATCTAATGGAAATCTTAAAGCTAGGTCCCATTATTCATGGGAGTCCTGGGAACTCCTAATTGAATCCTATCTTAAACATGCAAACTTTGAAGCCAACTTATATTTCTTTGGGGTATAAATTATGCTACTCATGATTGTTTTGAAATATAAACTAGGTCCCATTTTCCAGGAGGGTCCTGAAAACTCCTAATTGAATCCTATTTTAAACATGAAAACTTTGAAACCAAATTATATTCCTTGGGGTACATTTATGCTAGATTTTGCTATTTATGATTGCTTCGATTTTTAAACTAGGTCCTATTTTCTAGGAGGGTCTTGAAAACTCCTAACTGAATTCTATCTCCAGAATGAAAATTTTAAAATCAACTTATATTCTTTTGGGGTACATTTATGCTAGATCTTGCTACTCATGATTGTTTTAAATTTTAAACTAAGTCCCATTTTCCAGGAGGGTCCTGAAAATTTATGGTCAAACCTATTTGGTGCTGCCTTTCCTTACGGAGGGTTTCTCCGAAACAAACGAAATTTTCGGCCCCTGTTTCAAATCAAAGAAAAATCTTGTCAGTTTAAAAATATGGTGGTTGGTTTGTGGCAGAACTTTGAGGGCGATTGCTCCTTTACTTCCCATGATAATTGATTTCCACTCGAAGACCTTGCCTATTTATTGACTAACCATTTTCTCTTTCATCCATATCACTGAAAATACCTTTTTTCCGTTCAGACCCAGTATCCTCTATTTATTGCATTGCTCATGAACTAGCATCTACCCATGCTTTATGTCTCACATGAATCCCAAATCACGTCCATTGCCCTCACTCCGTGTGTATGCTGTTCTTTCTTGACTTAAACCACTGGCCTTGGCCTTGAGGTCTGTTGCTCCTTCACTTGACATGATAACTGATTTCCATTCAAAGACCTTGCTTGTTACTTGACTAACCACTTCCTTTGTCACCCTTAACATAGAAAATACCTATTCTTCGTTCACACCCAATACCTTCTATCTGTTGCATTGCTCCTGAACTGACATTTACCAACCTTTGTGTCTCACATGAATCTCAAATTACGTCAAATGCCACCTACTCGGTGCATATGTTGTTCCTTCTTGACTTAAACCACTGGCCCTGGCCTTGAGGTCTATTGCTCCATCACTAGCTATGATAATTTCGATTTCTTCTTGGAAGATCTTGCTTGTCACTGGTTTACCACCTATTTGTCAATCTTATCGCAGAAAATACCTTTGATCCGTTCACCTTAGCCCTCCTTCCGTTGCATTGTCCATGAATTGATATATACCAAGCCTTTGTATTTCACATGAATCCCAAAGCATGTTGATTGTTACCAGCTCAGCGCGCTTGTTGTTCTTTCCGGACATATGACACTTTGATGTGCTAACCAGATCCTGTTTTGTGTAATTGGAAAGTAGGTGGAAAATTCTGAAGTCATTTCTCAATTGTTCTAACCAAACAGACTCAGGAAGAGAAAGTAAACATGAAAAAAGAAACAGAGTAGAGGACAATGGAAAGAGATAATTCCTAATAACAAAACTACAAAGTGGAAACCTATCGGATGTGGATACCAACTCTAATGACCATGACATGCACCTGCGGCCTATTATGTTAAGCAAATCTGATATTCAGCTCTTGTCGTACCTTTTTTCCGTGAAACTGGGCTTCAAGGCTCCGCTTATCCAATCTGATTTACAATCCTTATTCTACTTGTAGTGAGCGAAGGGTTTTCACCATCAAGCCTCTCTCATTTTGGTCTTTCTCTCAACTCACCATCGCCTTATGGTGCCCGTGAAGGTTTTCACCAATAAGACTCTCTCATTTTTTATTTATCTCAGCTTCCATCGCCTTGCAGTACCCGTGAGGGTTTTCATCAATAAGACTCTCTCATTTTTCATTTCCCTTGTTTGGACCGGAGTGTTGTCCCTGATATGATTCACCTCTACTTGCTCGCCTTGGCATCTCTCGAAGACTGACCGAAAGGTCTTTATTTGGACCGTAATGTGGGCTTTTGGATGGGGTTAGAAAGAAATGGTATCAAAAGGCTCAAAATAATTCAAATGGGTTCAAAATTACAATTTTCGGAATCAAATCTCTTGCACAACCACAACTTCTGCCCTATTTTCTTTTCTTGGGGACTTTTGGATCTTTACTTTGATGAGGCCGAACCGTGAGGCTGCCTACGTATCCTTAAAAGGAATCAGGTCGAACGTAGTTCATGTCATAGAATTACTTTGTTTGTTGTGATTTTTCTTTTCTCTTCTTTCCTTCCTTTTTTTCTTTCTTCTTTTTCTCTTTTTTTGTTGTTTTGTTGTTTTTTTTTCTTTTTCCCTTTCTTCTCTTTTTCTTCTTCCTTTATTCTTCTCTCACTTTTCATTGTTTTTCTTTTCTCTTTTTTTTTACTTATCTTTCATGCTTGCGTTTCTAATCTTTGCTACTGATTCCGAAAGAGGGGTATGAAGGAAAACAAATAAGGCTCAAAGGGGTAACGAAGGATAAAGTGTTTAGATAGCAGGACAAAATGCCTTCGTCATTCCAATCTCCAAAACATGCCAAGTACAACAACACAATTAAACAAATCCCGAAAAACATTTGTAACATCTTTTGATTGTACTATACTTGATAACCATATCCACACATTTGCCTTCTATATCTGTTGAATACAAAGCACCATTGGACAACACTCGCACTCTCCTTACCATGAACGACCCCTACCAATTTGGGCAAACTTGCTTTTAGCTTCAACCTGATGCGGCATGAAGCGTTTCAATAGGGTTTCTTTATGGTCTATCTGTCCCAGTTTCATACAATTTAGGCTTGAAGTGATCTCAAATGCCCTTACTTATTTCCCTCAAATGTCCCTATCATCTTCAACATTGTTTCATTGCTTCATGACTAAACTGACTTTTAAAACCAAGCTGAGAATTATGCGTGCATGTCATGTCAATAGAACCAGCATGAAAAGTACTGTAAAAGGAGAAGAGAACTAAACAAAAATGACTAGAAATGGCAGAAAATAGAGAATTACATTAGATAGATGGTGAAAGGGTTTAAGCAACAAAACAAGCAACATAAACTGGGGTACGACCCTAAAACAAACCTAGATAACACTAAATGAGATACTACAACTAAGGGAACTAGACAAAATAAAAGGATAGAAAGGTTTGAGTCATAAGACAATATCCATATTACAACCCTGAAATGACCCGGACAATAGAAATGACAACAAACTAAGTTACCAAAGCTCCTCTCCGACTGACCAAGCAATGGAGTGTCTTTCCAATTACCAAGCACGGTATCTTAGCCACTGAATTCTGCATCAACAATACTAGGAACTTCACAAGTCTTCATCACATTGTTCTTAACAAATTGCTTTTGGGCTCCCTTTGCCTGTTCATTCTTAAGATCAACCTCTGATAGCACTGAAAGTTTGGTAGCACGTGGGCCTCCGAGGCTCCCAGAAGAATTCTCACATTCCTTTTCAAAATAAATCATACCCACCATATGCATCTCATTATTCACAGGTGATGGACTTTGGCTAGTGTCCGCTGCATCTGGACTTTGCATGACAATGTCGCCTGCATCAATAAGCTTCTAAATCGTATCCTTTAGATTCCAACATTTCTCTATGTCATGCCCCGGGCATCTGAGCAATATGTGCACCTTTGAGAAAAATCAAACTTCTTTGGAAGAGGGTTTGGCATTTTTATCTTGGTCGGCTTCAACATGTCTAAATTCCTTAGCCTCTAGAACAGACTGGCTTCTCCCAACTCTGCCTAAATGCGCTTCTATGACCATAGAGCTGCACTTGCGGGCTTGCACTTGTGGCCTTTTCAACGCAAGTGCGATTACAGAAGATACTAGCCGCCTCAACCCTTTGTAATGACCCGACCGTTCCTTTTGAGCTTTTGCACCTTGATCGCTAGTTCTCGGGCATGACTTGCCCCATGTTATGTAGTGTGACTGATATAGATCGTTGGTTTTGGTTTTTAGGAAAATTTGGAATGAATTTGAAAGAAACCGTCTTAGTTGAAAGCTTTGAATTTAAAAGTTTGACCAAGAGTTGATTTATTCGTATATGATCTCGGATCGGAGTTTTTATAATTTGCTTAGCTTTGTTAGATGATTTGTGACTTAGGAAAGTGATCAGAATTGATTTCGGAAGTCCGGTGTAGAAAGTAGCTTGTTTTGGCGAAGTTAGTATTTTGGCGGATTCCGGTTGATAGGTGAGATTTTGGTCCAAGGGTCGGAATGGAATTTCGAGTGTTTCTGTAGCTTCATTATGTGATTTGTGATGTGTGTGCAAAATTTCAGGTCATTCGGACGTCGTTTGGTCAGGTTTTTGATCGAATGCGTATTTCGGACGTTTTTAAAGAACTTAGGCTTGAATTCGATGAGAAATGATGGTTTTGGTGTTTTTTGAGGTGTTTTAATGATTGTAACAAGTTTGAATGATGTTATAGGAGGTGTTGGAATTTTTGGCTGAGGTCCCGGGGGCCTCGGGGTGATTTCGGATGGCTAACGGGATGTTTTGGGCTATGAAAGTTGCAGAAAAAGGGCATCAACTGTTGCAGAGCATTTTGCTCTATGCGATCGCAGAGGGAGTATTGCGATCGCATAGAAGGATTTTTGGGATTGTTCAATTGTTCAATGTGATCGCAGGTCAGTATTGCGATCGCATAGAGGAAACTTGGGAGCTTGGATTTTTGTTCATCGCGATCGAGTGACCTTGTATGCGATCGCGTAGTGTAAAGATTTTTGGTCAATGCGATCGCAGTGGTGCTTGTGCGATCGCATAGGGTTAAAAATTGGAGGTGAAAAATTGTTCTATGCGATCGCAGAGGTGTATTGCGATCGCATAGAAGGAAAATATATTGTTTGGCAGAATGTTTTAAAAGCTCATTTCCGCGATTTTGGGTCATTTTTCCTCCATTGTTGGTCTTTTTGAGAGCTTTTTTGAAGGAAATTGAAGAGGGATTCAAGGAGAATCAATTGGAGGTAAGATTTTTGAACTTAAAACTCATTTTAGTGTGTAATCTACCTAGAAATTCATGGAAATTAAGCCTAAAATTGAAGAACTAGGGCTTGAGATTTTGAAATTTGATTTGGGGATTTGATGGGCCATTGGAGCTCGGATTTGAGAGTTCTTGGTATGTATGAACTCGTGAGGAGATAAGGAACGTATTGATGTATAAATTTCTGAGTTTTGAGAAGTGGGCCTAGGGCTCAGGTTTTGCCAATTTTGAGATTTAAATAATTTTTTGATTGTTTTCGATTGAGTATTGTTCTATTGGCATATTCTGATGTATTCGTTCTGGTTTTGGATTGATTCGACGCGCGTGGAGGCCGATTTTCAGGGCAAAGGCATCGCGAGCTAGAGATTCTTCCGGTTTGAGTTAAGTAATGATTGTAAATACTGTCCTGAGGGTTGAAACCCCGGATTACACATTGTTGTGTTACTTTGAGGTGACTTGCACGCTGGATAACGAGCGTGGGGTAGAGCACTACTGGGGATTGTAACCTGGTCCATCCCAAAAGAGTACCTTAATGCGTATTTGATAGTTAACTGTTTGATATTATTATGTTTAGGGCTGTATGCCATGTTTGGGGCCTTGTGCCGTCCTGTTGAGACCCTTAGGGGCATTTTTACTATTTTTCCTCACTATATGTGTTGATAGAAAATCCTCAATCATGTTTTACCTGCTTATTGCTTAAAAATCTAGCTTTGTCACCATATTTCTTAAAAATGTAAAAGACTGATTAGGTTGAGTTTCCTGTTTTACTAATGGTCCGAATGATCGTGAGTGGATGACTGAGATAGACCGAGGGTCTAATTGTGAGGTTGATGACTGAGATAGACTGAGAGTCTGATAGTGAGACTAATGACTGAGAGAGGTTGAGGGCCTGGCTGTGAGGATTATTTATATTTATGGTTCGGGCTGCACGCCACAGCGATGGATCGGGCTGCATGCCGCAACAATATATTTATATGGATCGGGCTGCACGCCACAATAGTATATTTATATATATCGGGCTGCACGCCGCAGCAGTATAGCACTTGGGCTGTAGGAGACCCTCCGGAGTCTGTACCCCCACAGTGAGCGCGGGCACCCATATGGATCAGGCTGCACGCCGCAGCGATGGATCGGGCTGCACGCCGTAACGATATATGGATCGGGCTGCACGCCACAGTGGTTATTCTATATATATATGGATCGAGCTGCACGCCGTAGCAGTTACTACATAGTACCTATTGAGCGTGAGTGCTGAGTGAGAGCACTGACTGGTAAGAGTTTAGTCATGAGTGACTGAGGGACTAGCTCGAGGGGCGATATATATATATACACACACACACATGCTTATGAGCGATGTCTTCTTGAGAGGCCTATTTATGACTTATTGATGTCACTCATCTTTAATGTGAGTTCCTGTCGAATATGTTGATTTACTAACTGTTTTCACTTACCCTTATATTGAGCCTCTGTCGGAAAATTTAACAAATATTTTGAAACAACTGATATTTCAAAAATGGGGTTTTGAGATATTCAAAAATTAATCACTAAATTGGCATTTGGCTATTTCCACCTAGATTTCAGGTTACGAAGTGTTTATGACTACTGTTTTGCCCGAGGGGCTATTTTACAAACTATGCTTTACCCGAGGGCCCGATTTTGACGTTAAATCTTTATTATTATTATTTAAATGGTATTGAACCCCTACTGAAACTATTGGAAAGTATTTCAAAAAGGTTTTTACTAAAAGCTTGATCTTAAAAAAAAGGAAGGTTGACTCATATTTATGATTTGAAAGCCTGATGTGCTTATTGAACCTGACGTGATTGTGGATTCATTATTTTCTACTGCTCAGTCTTTATTTACTTTTATTGCTTACTGGGTTGGAGTACTCACATTACTCCCTGCACCTCGTGTGCAGATTCGGGTATATCAGAACCCGGTCGCGGGTGTAGATTGGTTCAAGCGTGGAGTCATCAGAGTTAGCAGGTGGCTGCATGACGTTCGCAGCACCACTTCCTTTCATACATTGCTATTATTGTATTTAGGACCTTCTTTTAGATTTATTGTTTTATTCAGACCAGGATAGATGCTCATGACTAGTGACACCCTTATGTCGGGCTTGTAGTATTATTCCGCATTGTTATATTCAGAAGTTGTTATGAAACGTTGTTTAATTAAAGGCTTAAAAATGATTCTTAATGCTTAAGAGGTTAATGCGAGTGAGGTGTCTGCTGGCCTTGTCTTCACGAGAGGCGCCATCACGACCGGGCCGGTTTAGGGTCGTGACACCCTTCCTCCAAGTCCAAGTTCGGTACGTTTACCACCCAGAATTCACTCGGGGCCCTCGGGACCTCAACCCATTGTACCAACATGTCCCAAAGCACATTATGAACTTATTCGAGCCTTCAAATCACATCAAAAAATTCTAAAATCACGAATAACACCCCAATTCAAACTTGATGAACTTTAGAACTTCAAACTTCTTCATTCGATGCTGAAACCTATCAAATCACGTCTGATTGACCTCAAATATTGCAAACAAGTGATATTCGACATTACGAACCTACTCTAACTTTCAAAATTAGAATCCGAATGTGATATCAAAAAGTCCCCTTCCGGTCAGACTTCTCAAAAACCTCCAAATTTCTAACTTTTGCCAAATGACTCCAAAATGACCTACGGACCTCCAAATCCACTTCTGATCATGATCCCGATACCAAAATCACCATACGAAGCGAATCTAATACTCGGAATCCCAAACGGACATCGATAACACTGAAATTCATTTCGACTCAAACTTATGAAATTCTCCAAAATGCTAACTTACACAATAGGTGCCGAAACGCTCTTGGGTCATCCAAAACCCGATCCGGACGTACGCCCCAGTCCAAATTCATCATACAAAACTATTGGGACCTTTAAATCTTGATTAGGAGGTCGTCAACTCAAAAATCCAATCTTAGTCAATTTTGCCAACTTAAAGCTTTCGAAATGAGAATTTTCTTTCCAAATCAACCCTGAACTTCCCAAAATTCAATTTTGGCCACGCGTACAAGTCATAATATCTTAAGTGAAGCTATTCATGGCCTCAAACTACCAAATAATGTGATAGATTTCAAAATGACTGGCCGGATCGTTACAGAAAGTGAGAGTTGCATGTTCGTCATAAGTGGCAACAAAAAGGTTTATTTCCATATCCAAGGCCTGTTTTGTTTTTCTGAATGTTGTCTTCCTATAACTTACGGTTCCTGTTTGATCCTGTTGCAAAATGGTGTTGACAAAATTTGGTGGTTCTTCCAAAATAGTAGGTCTTGTAGCTGGTGGCATGCTGCAGCCCGCTTTAGCTAAACGATCAGCCACCTCATTTTCCTCTCTGTAGATATGTGCAATTGTGACACTAAGCATTTAGTCCAGGAGGTGCCTGCAGTTAGAAATTATATTAGTATAAAGTATGTTATCGTTTGTTAGCATTGTTAGTACCTCACATACATCGACGTTTATTTCCAGAGGACAAATTTCGAGTAGTTGCCAATTCCAACCCATGAAAGTGAGCTTGTAATTCTGCATGAATGTTGTTTGAAGTGTTAGTGTTACTTGCAAATCCTATAATCCAGTTTCTATCTGAATCACGTATGAGTCCCCATATACCTGCTTTGTGACTTGTTGAGGATGCTGCTCCATCAGTATTTAGTTTAAAGTAATTTGGTTTAGGAGGGATCCATTTTATTGGCTTTATTATAGAGTTTGGTTTTGTGTGCAGGTTGGTGGCCAAGTAAATAAATTCCAGTGCTTGGTTAGTGACAAATTTGGTAGATAGCTGGTGTTGTGTATGATTAAAATTGTGATTATTACGAGCAAGCCAAATGTGTCACAAAGTATATGAAATAATAGTTTGATTATTTATATAGTAAGGCATGAGATTGGTTTTGGTCTTTATCAGAGGCATTAACCATTCCGAAGGGCGTGGCAATCTATTGATGTGGTTAATAACATCCATCAAACCTAAATGTGTCCATATGGCTTGAATGTTTGGACACTATAGAAATATGTGGTTAATAGATCCCTGTGCGTTATTACAAATTTTGCAATGATCGTCTAAAAGTATACCTATATGATTCAAATATTTCCATGTAGGTAGACTTTTGTGCATTATAAGCCATAGGAATATTTTAATTTGGAGGGTACTGGAACTTTTCAAATCCAAGTATATTGGGGTGTTTTTGATGTTGTTAGTATTCCATGTTGGAGTAATTTATAATACATTGATTGCACAGTACATTTTCCTTCATGTGTTAAACCCCAATATATAGTATCAAATTTAGTGGCGTAGATAGGCACATTGATCCTATTGAGAATGTTTTTTAGGTGACTCATAAGATTAAAGAGAATTTATTCCCAATTCCAATCATTTTGAGATCTATAGGTAGCTATAGTCCTGGTAACATGGTTCAAAGGTAATTGTGGTGGTTGGAGCAATCCAAGCATCTGTCTGGAAATTTATATTAGAATTGCTACCCATTTGCCACTGGATTCCATGTTTGTCACGACCCAAACTAGAGGATCATGACTAGCACCCGAGCCATACTTGCCGAGCACCAATGTACATTTTATCTAACCTTCCTTATTATATTTAATGACTGACAAGATTAATATAAATGGTAGATATGGATCATGAACAACCAACAATTAAAGACAATGGCGAGAACATACATAACATGAGACCATAGGACTGTCAAGAAACTATATATAAAGTACGAGCTACCATACTGCCATGAAAGACCATACAACAACAATCAGCTGATAGGGCATACTAAGTTATTCATTAGTCGACACATGTCTATGAGCCTCTAAAGAAATGTAAGTGCTGAAACATTGCCAGAACAGGGCCCCGACATACCCATAATGTCTATAACAAAAAATGCATACCAAGACCACGACAAGTCCGGGGAAAGGATCTAGCCAATAATCACTGAACTGGGTAGCCTACTGTGGTGAGGGAGCTGTGTTTACCCATCTATCAGGACCTGCAGTATGACATGCAACATCTACAAATAAAAAGGACCTCAGTACGAATAAAGTACTGAGTATGTAAGGTAGGAAAGCATGAGTAAGAACAGTAATATAAACAGGGATAGAGAATATACAACCTGTAACATCTGGGTACCTCTA
>MU752884.1:4426-15974 GCA_026770625.1 Nicotiana glauca | reverse complement strand
GTAGGGTAAATAGTAATTTGTGAACATTTTTGGTAATAAGGTTTGCTATATGGTATAGATAGGAAAAAATCCCTATTTAGAAACAGACACTTATAGTGTACGATTTACGAACATAGGGACGAACTGTTGTACAAAAAGTGGATTCCACTAACTTTTTAGCCTATTATAAACTTTGGATTCCACGTCTCTTCTAGCCTATTTATAAACTTTGAACACAGGGACGAACTATTATAAACTTTGGCCTATTTAATGGGTGCATCCACTTCTCTTTGGCGGACCCAGGTGTAGCCATTATACCACATTAATTTGGATCTTCCAATATTATATTCCATCCGTTCCAATTTATGTGAACCTGTTTGACTCGGCACGGAGTTTAAGAAAAAAGTGAAGACTTTTGGAATTTGTAATCACAAGCAAGTTTAAATTGGGCCCAGAGTATTTGTGTGGTTATAAAAGTTTCTCATTAAGGATAGAATTGTAACTTTAAGCTAAATTGTTACCAAATTTAGAAAGAGCTCATTCTTTTTGGAACGAACTAAAAAGGAAATAGGTTCACATAAACTAGAACAGAGGGAGTAGTATATTTGGCCAAGCTTTTTTTTTTTTTTGACAAAAGTATTTTTTTTTTGTTGTCTAAAGTGCGTTTCTCTAAAGTTAAGGTGTTTGGCCAAGTTTTTTTAAGGAAAAAAAAAAGTGTTTTTGAGTAAAAACAGAAACAGTTTGTAAGAGCATTTTGTCTTTGCGATTGAGTACCAACTTCCATTGAAGACAATGTATTACTTGATTGAGGACAAAGTCGCCGCTTTTTTGCTTCAGCTCTCTTAGCTTGCCGTTGCAGCAAAAATGATTGTTTCCTCTCAGGTGACATTTGTGCATATCTAGTGCAACGTCGCACATTTCTTTCAGCGAGTCGTTGTTCCTTGGTCTTTTGAGTTCTACGCGATGCAGTATCTTCGTTTGCGGACATTTCTGTTCCAAACAATTTATTATTTTGTAAGAGTAATCATATATATATAATCTATATCTATACTATATTAAAAGTGGGAAGCCCTTAAGTTAAAAGTTGAATTATAAAAATACCCTTCTAAATACTTAAATTCCTGTCACGACCCGGATTTTCCACCATCGGGAGTCGTGATGGCGCCTACTAACAGAGCTAGGCCAGCCAAACTTCAAACATTCTCTAATCAACCTCAACAATATAAATATACTGAAAATAATTAAATAAGCGCGGAAGACTTTAAGTTTAATAAAATGAAATCAAAATACGGAAGTTTAAACATTATCTCTACCCCAAAACCTGGTGTCACTAGCTCACGGACTACTAAAGAATACTACAAACAAGTCTGAATGGAAAGAAAATACATATATCTGTCTCGGTACGATGAAAACAAACAGAAATAAAGGAAGGGACTTCGGCCTGCGAACGCCAGCTAGTCTACCTCGTAAGTCACTGGACTGAAGTCAGCTCCCGCTCGGTGCTACTGCTGGGGTCCAAAAGCTGCTCCAGTACCGTGATCTGTGCAAAAAGCACAGAAGTGTAGCATCAGCACAACCGACCCCATGTGCTGGTAAGTGCCTCGCCTAACCCCGGTGAAGTAGTGACTAGGCTAGACAGGACTACCAATTTAACCTGTGCAGTTCAACATATATATATGCAATAAAAGGAAAGAAATACCGAAGCTAAACAGTTAAAAGGGAGGGAAACATGCTACGGGGGAGTACAATCCGGATATAACAGTCATCAACGAAATTAAGAAACAGGGCACAATAATAACTACCAAAGAATAAGAAATCCAACAGTTGCACGGCATCAACCTTCGTGCTTTTACTCTCATCCTCACCCAAAGCAATCGAATAAAATGCACGGCATCACCCTTCGTGCTTTCCCTCACATAACTCTTATTTCATGGCACGTAATGACCCTTCGTGCAAATATAGTCAAATCAGAGCACGGAATGTCCCTTCGTGCATAATTCGTCAAAACACAGCACGGAATGACCCTTCGTGCAAATATAATAAAAAATGGCACGGAATGACCCTTCGTGCATTATCACTCTTCTTCACCTAAAAAGCAGTCACAACCAAACGGGCAAGAGAAATAAACAATAATAAGAAATGTCCCGGCAAGGGAACAATAACAACAACTTTCACATCCCGGCAAGGGAAATATTCAATATACTCAAACCATCCCAGCAAGGGAAATATTCAATATACTCAAACCATCCCAGCAAGGAATTTATCACAACTCTTTCCAATACTTTCATCTCCTACTCAATAGTATTTATCGTTCGAGCCAACGCTCCAAAGTATTAAAATTTCATAGTTTATCCTCAAACTCTTCACATTATGTAGAAATTATTATTTAACTTGGAAGAGTTCCAAAATATATCAAAAACAAGTACAAACAAAGACTCNTCCCTCAAGCCAAAGTTAGATCAAACACTTACCTCAAATGCTCCAAAAATCCACTCAAGCCTCTAGAATAGCTTTACCCCTCGAATTCACCACAAAACCGCTCGAATCTAGTCACAAATTACTTGAATGTATCAACAAATGCTAATTGAATAAACTTGAATGCATAAAAATGAATTTCCCAAAATTTTACTCAAAATTCCCAAAATGCTCCCGGGCCCACGTGGTCAAAACTCGAGGCTCGAACCAAAATCCGATTACCCGTTCCCTCACGAGTTCATATCTATGATTTGTTTTGAAATCGGACCTAAAATTGAGGTCCAAATCCCCAATTTTAAGAAAACCTAGGTTCTACCCAAAATCCTCATTTTCACCCATGAAAACCTTGATTTTTAAGTGGAAAACATGTTAAATGATGTTAATGATTGAAGAAACAAGTAAAAATTGACTTACAACTGATTTGGAATGAAACTCGCCCTTAAAAAATTGCCTAAGGGTTGTTTGAGTTGAGAGATATGAAAAATAGGGTGAAAAATTCGACTAAGTATGAAAATGCAGGTCTCTGATGTCGCATTTGCGAACAGGGGTTCGCAATTGTGAACCCCGACCAAACAATGGGAATTGCGAGTTCTGCTTCGCATTTGCGAATCCAGGCCATGAATGAGACCTTCGCATTTGCGAACATGGTCTCGCATTTGGGAAACTAGGCAGGCCTGGGAACTTTCGCATTTGCGAGCCAAACCATCGCATTTGCGAGCCAAACCATCGCATTTGCGATAGTGCTCGAGTTTTCCAGACTTCGCAATTGCGAAGAAATGCTCGCATTTGCGAGCTCGCAATTGCGAGTCCTCCCTTCGCATTTGCGAAGATCACAGAAGCAGAACACCAGATTTTACCAAAAATGAGAAATGCAATCCGACACCTATCCAAAACTCATCGGATCCTTCGGGGCTCCAAACCAAATATGCACACAACCTCAAAAACATCCTACGGACTTACTCGCGCGATCAAATCGCCAAAATAATATCATTTACATAGAATCGAACCTCAAAACTCATGATTTTCATTTCAAAATTCATCAACCTCTAACTTTAGATATTTAGGTCCGAAACACGTCAAACGACGTCCGATTTTGACCAAATTTCACCGAAAGCGTTTAACGCATATTTAAGACCTGTAACGGGTGTCGGAACCAAAATACGAGCCCGATACCTATATTTTCTAACTCATTTTCATTTCCATTTTTTCTTAATAATTTCAGAAAATAATTTAACAGAAAATTCTTTTACTCGGGTTCTGGACCTCGGATTTCTACTCCGGGCACATGCCCGAGTCCCATATTTTTCTACGGACCTCCCGGGACTGTCACATCACGGGTCCGGATCCGTTTACCCAAAATATTG
This sequence comes from Nicotiana glauca, assembly GCA_026770625.1. NCBI lineage: Eukaryota > Viridiplantae > Streptophyta > Magnoliopsida > Solanales > Solanaceae > Nicotiana > Nicotiana glauca. The sequence goes on along the minus strand of MU752884.1, from coordinate 12,156 downwards.
ACCAAAGTCAACTATATCAATATTAATATATAAAATTCTTCAAATTTTTCACAGATTTTGCGTATTTCACCATACAAACTTTCCGGTTGCGCGCCCGGACTGCGCACGCAAATCAAGGCAACTAAAAGTGAGGTTTTCAAGGCCTCGGAAGTGCGAAAAAAGGGAGAAATACGGTGATGACCCTTTGGATCGTCACAATTCCTTAATTATTTTTAAAAAAAAAACACTGATTAGCTTATTCTCAACCAGAAGAATTGACACGGTTGAGCATGTAATTGTATAGACGCGTCCCTTGGTAGCACATACCTACACTACACGAGTTTTGGAACATAGAGTTTAAATATTACCTATGGTTTATTGAAAGTTTATATCATAAGGACATGTATTTTCATTATTTCTATTCTTACACAGAATTCAAGAAACCTAATTGCATCTTTGAACCCTGAGGGACCTAGGAATATATTGACCACTCACATATCATTTAGAGCATGGTTTATGACTCAAAATTATTTTCTATGAGGGAAACTATGCCAATGGGATGAACAGAGAAAGAAATGACGACAAGATCAGGTTTTATTTTCTTTAATTACTTTACTCATTTTTATTAATTTTCTATCCTAAGTGATTTATATAATTCATTTTTTATGAAAATTGAAGTAGATGCCAATTACGTGTTGATATCAAAAAAACAAAAAATTACATCCGGTGGTGATTGGGAATAATATATGTTTAGGTCAATTTTTCCATTTGTTTTAGCAAATGAAATTAGTTAATTTGTTGGTTTATAATTTGGTTGCATGTATCAAGTGTGTGGAAGGTTATTTTCAAAGTTGCAAGACATGAATTACAAATTTACACTATTATTTGAGATCATGAAAATGATATATTATATGTATATTATTCTATGTCAATAAAAATGTACAGTTGTTTGTTTGATCAGACTAAGCAATTAAATTTTAATATTTTCTAGAATATAAAGGATTAGGTGAAAATTTATTGAAAAGGAAGTCATCAAATCCTACAAAGTGATAGAGGAGTTGAATACTTCTCAGTGAAGGATAAAAGATGTATTCAGAAAAGGAAATTTTGAACTAAAAATTAAAGCTATTTAAAATAATCCCACACTGGTAGTTAATAATTTAATAATTGAAGATTATATTCCGTTAATTGTAGACAAGACTCGAGAGTATATAACTCTAACAATATGTAGTATCAATCTTAGTTATTCTTTAATTTCAATAAAAGAATATAAAATCTCCTATTGAGTCTACAAGGAGTTAAAGATAAGTTAAAAAGAAGAAGAACTTAGATACTTATTTTCCTCTTCTCTAGCAATGATTATCTTGGCTGAAGGAAGTAGAAAGGAGGTATATACTTACTAATTAAAATATTTATTTATTTTAATTTGGATGAGGATTATAAGTCATATAGTGAAGAAACAGATACATTCAAGGATTAATTATGCACCCCATAAACGAGAAGAAAGATATTAATCGGTTAAAAAATGTAGAGAAGAATATTATTCTATGAATTAATACAATCTCCAAATTAGTTGCATATAAAATTTGATAATGTGATATATCTACTATTCTTAAATATGAGTAACTATTAGCTTTATATTTATTTACATGCTTTCTTAACAAAGTATTACAGGTATCGATGAAAGTAAATTTACATATTTACATGATTCATTCATTTATGATAAGGTTATGGTTCTTCTAATAAAGTCCATTTGAGGAAAGGTTTATCTGCAATTTGATATTTAGTTAAATGAATGAGAGATAACATGCTAAAAGGTTAATGGTAAAAATATATATGTTTGAATTACCTAATTTGCATTGCATTCTTTATTGTTATGCTAGACAAGGTGGGTTGTTCTGATGGTAAGCACCCTCCATTTCCAATCAAGAGGTTATGAGTTCGAGTCATCCCAAGAGCAAGGTGGGGAGTTCTTGGAGGGAAGGATGCCGAGGGTATATTGGATACAGCTAAGGTCTGCGTACACACTACCCTTCCAATATTCTACTGGTGGGATTATACTGGATCATTATCTTTATTTTTCTTTTCATATGTACACTATTGTTAATTTTGATAACCCTTGAGGAAAGGTAACATTATAACAAAATAATTGTGTTCTTAAGTATCGGAGAGAGAAGTCCTACTCTCGCATTTGGAAGCTTGGCAACACATGTATAAGCATGCATGTTATTGCTTCTCTAGGTTATAAAACTTTTCGCAAAATGATTCCTATGAAGTATGAATCTTGTGATATACCATAGAAAATCAAATGTTATTGTTTTTCTGGATTATAAGACTATTTGCAAAATGATTCCTATGAAGTACCAATCTTGTGATATACCATAGAAAATCAAAGTGTATCTTTTTTTTCTTTGTCAGCATCAATTTTTTTATTGNTATATATATATATATATATATATATATATATATATATATATATATATATATATATATATATATATATATATATATATGTGTGTGTGTGTGTGTGTGTGTGTGTGTGTGTGTGTGTGTATGTGTGTGCGCATGCATGTATGGATATATATATGTGAGTGTAATGGTACAAGGATTAGCTATAAATTTGATAATAATATCAACATACACAAACTTTAACAGTTATGTGCTATCAAGTATATGTTCATCTAGAGAATTCAACTTCATCTAAAAATAAAAAATATCCTTTCAAATTCGTCCAAAAGTACATTAAGCTTTTGTATGATGATATAATTCATATGGCCAAACAATCTTCAATGTTGAACTGTATCTACCACAACATGTTTTATCATATGGCCAACTTTATACTGCACTTTCTAAAGGGAGTCAATATCCACAATAGAGGTCATGATAGAGTAACAAGAACTGATAAAGAAATGTACACAGGGGAAATATTATTTATGAGTGGAAGTATTATTAGATGAGATACACTTCATTACACATTTGCACCTCATAAATCAAAATAAGCAAAAAATTAAAAGTTTCTAATTAAATTATAAAAGTTCATCTTTGTAAGTTAAGAGGATATCCTATCATCTTAACATCAACAAATAAATCACAGACGATCCACTTTGATCATTCGCTAAAACTTACACATTATTTTTTCATTTATAATTATTTACTCGAAATTAAATTTTAATAATATTAATATTATTTTATAAAATCATGTACTATGCGACTCGGCATACAGGTGCAACGCATGTGTCGAGAAATTATAAAAGTAGGAAGCCCTAAACTTAAAAGTTGAATTACTAAAAGACCCCATGAATTAATTAAGTATCTTATTTTTAAATAAGAAATTATCACGTTTATTTGAAGGGTTGCAATCTTTCACATTAATTACTAATAACCACAATTGTTTTAAACTAACATTCCTAATTTGATTTTGTTTTCCAACCGTTGCTACTTTTCTTTACAGGCCTTCGACTGTTCCTTTCACAAATCACATAGATATAATCCAAACGAGAAGAAGAAGAATAGTTCTAATTAGGGGTGTACATGGGCCGGGTTGGTTCGGTTTTTACTAAAACCAAATCAAACCAACTATATCGGTTTGGATTGTTTTGGTTTTGTCGGGTTTTCGGGTTTTTTTATTACATGAATATTATTTCAACTTACTTTGTTACAATTATAGATAAAGCTTTGATAAGTGAATATATGTTTAGTAAATATGAAAAAATTGACAAACATATGATCTATTAAAATATTCTAATGGGAGAATTTTTTTAGTAACACATGATAGTTATTTTCTTAGTCGTCTAACAATAATTTTTTGTTAATTTATGCTTTCAGGATTAATACATGAGAGGATCCCAAATATTTCTACATTTTCTAAAAAAAAATCACTATAAACTCTTAAAAATATAAATAAAATTTATATATTTATATGTCGTTTTGGTTCGGTGTCTTTTACTCAATACCAAACCAAGTCAAACCAAACCTAGTTGGGTTTTTTAAATCGATTTGGTTTGGTTTTTCGGTTTGGTGCGATTTTTCGGTTCGGTTTGAACACCCCTAGTTCTAATGTTCGATTAGTTAAGAATTTATCAAGAAACAGAGAAAAATAGTGAATGAAAATTTTCGCGGAAGTTGACATCGTTGTGATTTGTGGAACAAAGGTAACAACGGAAATCTAGGTATGTTCTTGCCATCTCGGGATACAAAGAATTCCGAACAATTCGTAATAATCAACAAATTCGCTTCCTTGTTTGTCCAATTCTGATGCCATTATTATAATAAAGTATCTCTCATTCTTCAATATTAATAAGGACAAGTTTTGTTCCGTAATTGGTGAAAGCAAAAACATATCTATCTATCTATATTATTATTATTATTATTATTATTATAATAAAAGTGAGAATCTCAAAAATTAAAAGATGAATTACTAAAATATTCTTCTTATATATTTATATACTTCTTTTTTCACAATATACGTAAATACTCTACTTATAAAATAATTTAACAAAAAGAACCTTGAAAAAATATAACGATGAGGTGTGATGGTTGGCAAAGTTTAGAACCAACTACATGGCCATTGGCAAATATGTGATCCGTGCTGCAACTTTGTCAAGGATGTTGCCATTTCCTCAATGCAACGATTTCGTATGATATCTTGAAAGAGGCATTTCTGTTCCATATTTTGCATGTCATGTACTTTATTTTCCTTAAACAACAAAAGCACAAATGTGGAGACAAAATACTACAATTATAATACATCAAGAATACTTGAAACTCCTCCAAGATTATGGGGACGTTCCAGTAATGTTTCTAACATGTTTTTCTTTTATTCTTTTCATTCTTTTTATCTTTTGATTTCTTCCTTTAGGACAATGGAAACTAGAAAGCAAATCATTGGAGGAAAGAAAATTTGGGGGTTAAAGCGACAACATCAAAGTGTTGAATCAAGGAAAATGCACAAGAAATAAGAAAAAAAAGAACTTTAATTTATTGGGTTAGAATGGAAGAACCATAATAAATTAAATTAAAATAATGCAAGAAAATGCTTGGAACGGTTCCGAATTGAAAAAATAATTTCAATGCTCTCTAACAAGTTTGTCTTGGTCGAGTGATCAGTGATACATCACTTCTCTACACATATTGCAGACAGTATTGTTAGAGTCATAGAAATATGGACTTTAAATTAAACATTGAACTATTCTCAGGCATCTGATTAGACGGAAATTGATCTCTATATTAAGAAGCGGTGATGAAAAAAATATATTGTACACCGGCTCAGAAGAGTAGCAATATGTCTCTTTGTTTTTCCATTTCATTTGCTACCATATGCTTTTTTTTCTCATGTGATAGACCATGAATTTACAACTTCTTTTCTGCCCAACTATTTTTAAAATGTGTACGTTGAATTATACTAACATGTTTACTGTATTTTACATGTCTTATAGAAACTAATTTATGTTGTGTTTCAATATGCATATGATGCGAGAACGAAGATGACTTCGATGTATGGCGTGGGAAGAAAGAGACAAACATATCGGGTTCTACTTTTCTTAACTTCATTTATTATTTTTTTACTAATTTATTTCATCCTATGTAGTTTTTCATGAAATTTAATTCTGTGAATGATAGAGTAGTCATTTTATATGAAATGCTGAATCAAAATATGTATTGTGCATGCTGTTATGATTAAGAAAAGCATATCTTTTAAGATATAGTTATTATTCTTTTGCCAAAATGCATATTAGTTGATAGTACATATATGTTATAGATATATACATATGTTAAATTTACGTTCATGTGTACTAAAATAATATAAAGTATACAATTTGAAAGAATCATAGTTATACTTGAATGCCTTTTGTCATTTTGAGATCATAAAGTAACTTGATGTTTTATTTAGACATTTTTCTTGCAATATATTTTGTGGTAATGGATACCTTGAGTTAAAAGATCATGGGCAATATGATTCTTGTTACAGCTGAGATGCGTGTGTTAGCCTTGAATGTTCAATCATAAGCCTAATATGTGTGTCATAATAGATTTTTCAATAACAACAAAAGTTTGTGCTTGTGTGTTTGTACCATCTTTATTACTTGAGCACATTAATTAAAGCCCACTAATAGGATGATCTACATTTTCTTTCACTTGGGGAGAAGGTTCATAAGGGAGACTTCTATTATAGTGATTGGTCAAGTATGCATGTTGTGTGTTGATTACAAGAGCTCTGATCATGATATAGAAAACAATATGATCAAAAGGAATATATACTATAAATATTGTCTATAGAAAAGTATTAGGTGAAATACACTTCATTACATGTGTGTATCTTATAAAAGCAAAATAAATATAAAAGAAAGTCACATGTATCTAAATCAAACATTGATTGTTCATCTTCACGTTCATTCAATTGTGACGACCCAAAGGGGTCATTACCGTATTTTTCCCTTTTTTCGCGCTTCCGAGGACTTGAAAATCTCATTTTTAGTTGCCTCGATTTGCGTGCACAGTCCGGGCGCGAAGCCGGAAAGTTTTTATGTTAAAATATGTGAATTCTGTGAAAAATTTGAAGAATTATGATATTAATATTGATATAGTTGACTTTGGTCAACATTTTGGGTAAACGGACCCGGACCCGTGATTTGACGGTCCCGGGAAGTCCGTAGAAAAATATGGGACTCGGGCATGTGCCCGGAGTCGAAATCCGAGGTCCAGAACTCTGGTAAAAGAATTTTTCTGTTAAATTCTTTTCTGAAATTATTAAGGAAAAAATGAAAATGAAAATGAAAATGAAAATAAAAATGAGCTAGAAAATATAGGTATCGGGCTCGTATTTTAGTTCCGACGCCCGGTACAGGTCTTAAATATTGGTTAAGCGCTTCCTATAAAGTTTGGTTGAAAACGGACGTCGTTTGACGTGTTTCGGACTAAAAATGGGAAATTTGGAAGTTAATGAACTTTGAAATGAAATTATGAGTTTTGGGGTTTGATTCATTGAATTTGATGTTATTTTAGCGATTTGATCGCTCGAGCAAGTTCGTAGGATGTTATTGAGCTAATGTATGTATTTAGTTGGGAGCCCCGAGGGCTCGGGAGTGATTTTGGGGGTGGTTTGGGATATTTTTTGCACATAGAAACATAGTAGATTTTCTGCAACTGTTGCCCAGCGATTTTGTTCTACGCGATCGCGGTCTCAGCCACGCGATCGCACTGCTTTGGCATTTTACCCTTCGCGTTCGCGGATCACTCCCCGCGTTCGCATAGACCAGCTCCCCCCTCTACGCGTTCGCGTACCATATCACGCGATCGCATATGCCAAAGTTTGACCCCCCGGTAACTTTCTTCTACGCGAACGCAGCATCCCTCACGCATTCGCGTAGCTCCCAGATTTCCTTCACCGCGATCGCATCTCCATTCCCGCGATCGCGAAGGGCATTTTTGCCCAGCGAATTTTTTTTTAGTTAAAATCAGAACAGTGCACGGGAATTTTCACCACTTTTCACACGAACCTCTCTCTCAAACCCTCCATTGACGAGTTCCAAGCTTCCTTTCCTCATCAACATCAATCAAATTCTTAGGCCTAAACATGTGAAAATAGGTAGAAAATTAGAGAATTGGGTAGAGTTAGGGTTTTCAAAGAAATTGTGATTTGGACCTTGTTTTGGGGTCGGATTTAAGAACAAATTATATATTTGAACTCGTGGGAGTATGGGTAAATTTATTTTGGTTCGAACCTCGGGTTTTGACCAAGCGGGCCCGGTGTC
>MU752881.1:14597-29863 GCA_026770625.1 Nicotiana glauca | reverse complement strand
TCAAAGAACTCTAAAAACCTTACCTTAGATCATAGGGAAGAAGTTTGGGACGAAACCCCCTTGAGAGAGCAAGCCCTAACCCCAAAAATGAGTTGGGAACACTCTAGACCGGTCTTTGGGGTGTTAAAACTTTCCAGGTGCGCGAAGTGTTGCCCAGATGCGCGATCGCGCATTACTTCGCGCATTTTTTTTAGCAGTCTACCTCAGATGCGCGAAGTTCATTTCGCGCAAGTTTTCGTGCATCTGACACCTGACGAGTAAAATGATCATAGCTTTCTGTATACACCTCCAAATGACGAACGGTTTGTTGCATTGGAAACTAGACTCAAAGAGCTTTAATTTGATAGGTTGATCCTCACACAACACCTAATATAACTGGAGATATGATCGTTCAAAGTGAGGTCTTGTGCGCACTCCTTTACAGATTTCGTCTAACATGCAATTTTCCAACTTGGTTTGTACTTAGGCCTCTCCTTAGACCCCAAATCACTTATAATAATACTTATACACTTATTAACATACCTAATTGATATCCATAATATTACAAATCCATATTTGCACACGAGATAAAATAATTTAGCCTACCTTGGCATGACGAAATCTTAAATCACTCGGAAAAAAATTTTGGGGCCTTACAATTTCACATCGCCACGAGATGCCTATGAATCCGATTCAAGAGGTGGAAGTGTTTGATTTCTGGGGGATTGACTTCATGGGCCCCTTCGTTAGCTCATTTGGCAATAAATACATACTGGTTGATGTGGACTACGTGTCCAAGTGGGTAGAAGCTAATGTGTTACCCACTAATGATGCAAGAGTAGTGGTGGGATTCATGAAGAAGAACATATTTACCCGATTTTGGACACCACGAGCAATTATCAGCGACGGAGGCATTCACTTCTGTAATAAAGCCTTCAAAAATTTATTTGCTAACTATGACGTGCGTCACAAGGTGGCTACTCCGTATCACCCGCAAACTAGTGGGCAGGTGGAAGTGTCCAACAGAGAGATCAAGAGTGTTTTGACCAAGACTGTGAACGCCACAAGAACTGATTGGGTGAGGAAGCTAGATGATGCACTCTGGGCTTATAGGACTGCATTTAAAACACCAATTGGTATGTCACCGTATAAGTTGGTATTTGGAAAGGCCTGTCACATGCCAGTTGAACTTGAACATAAAGCGTGGTGGGCATTGAAGCAGTTGAACTTAGATATTGAAGCTGCAGGCACAACTAGAATCACTAAGTTGCATGAGCTTGACGAGTTCAAACATCTTGCTTTTGAGAGCACAAGATTGTACAAGGAAAGAATGAAGAGGTTACAAATCCAGAACATTGTTGAGCGACATTTCAAACCTGGGGACATGGTATTGCTCTATAACTCAAGATTGTGGCTGTTCCCTGGTAAGCTTAAGTCAAGATGGTCTGGACTATTTCAAGTGGCTAAAGTATTCCCTTCAGGTGATGTAGAGATCGCCGCTGGGAAAGACTCTCGTACATTTAGAGTCAATGGGCAGAGATTAAAACTCTATGTGGGCATGAACGAACCAAAGGAAGGGTCTGAGATCCACCTGACCGAACCTCAGAGGTCGAACGAGCCTTAAATGCACTCACGTGCGTCGTGTCACGATGTTAAATCAGGTGCTTCATGGGTGGAAACCCACGATAGTAGAATTTCTAAAATGTTATATATATGCAGGTTAGTGCGGAGGTCGTTGCATCACGAGCCTGGACATACCATGAGTAAGGTAGGCCTTAAAAGAGGTAAAAATAGTGCCTAAGGGGCATAACAATGAACAGAACCCAAGCAATAGGCAGCCAGTAATGAGTCCACCGCGGTCGCGGCGTAACCGCGGTGGAAACCCCTCTCTGAAGTTTTCCCACCGCGGTCGCGGCGTAACCGCGGCAGGACCGCAGTGGACCAAAAATGGGCCCAGGTACGTACAGCAGAAAAAAAAATTATTTATTTTCTTTTTTTTCCTTAATTACCCTAACCTACCCACAACCAAACCCTTCTCCCAACCGCCTCCTTCCACCCTTTTCTTCTCTTCTCTCTATCTTCTCTCAAAACTCTCTCAATTTCTCTCCAACTTTTCTTCTTCTTCTTCTCCTCCATTTTTCTTTTTTCTTTCTTATTCTTCTCACCAAAACCCACTCTTTCTTCCCATAACCCAAAACCCCCATTAATCCTTCTTCTTACCCCCCCCCCATTCCATCCAAACCTAACCATCCATAACCCACCCCCAAAAAAATGCCCCACCCCCCAAATTTTGTCTTTTCTTTTATTTCTTAAGACTCCACGGTAAAAATCAAGTAAGTTATTCTACTTTTCCTTATGTTGTATGTATTTTGCATTATGTAGTGATTATTTTAGATAATTCTTGATTTTGGTTGCAATGAGATTTTAGACTCCAAGTTTGATGTTGTAGTTGGTGTTTGGGGTTGTTTTGTATAAGTGTGGGGTGTAATTCTAGTTGACAATTTGTATGTGGGGTGGGTGGTGGTAGCATTTAACTGTATGTATTGATGAAAGCTTGTGGTGGGGTTTTATAGGGCAAAATTGTATCATTGATAAGTGATGTGGGGACAATAATGGTTGTTGTCCACTTTGGGTAATGTTTTGGTGCCAACGGGTGGAGAAGTATGAGTATCCATCCGACTGGCACATGTTTGGCTGGCCCTGATTGTTATGATGAACTGATTACAGGTACGATGGCCAGAAAAAAGCGAAAAAATTCGGAAAGTACTTCCGATGTGCCCACTTATGATGCCACCTGGTTCACGTCCGAGAAGGCCCAAGATAGGTTCATGCGAAAGCCACTAAGAACTTTATCCCAGAGATTGGTATTGACAAGGCTGCCCTCCGAGTTGAAAAGGCGGATATGTACGAAGAAATCCACCGGAGGGGGATGGAGTACTTATTCGATGAACCTGACACGGCAAACCCTATGATTGTCCGGGAGTTCTACGCGAACTGCCCAGAACATATGTGTCGTTCGGTGGTGGTGCGGGGCAAAGTAGTTGATGCCTCAGTCCAGAAAATTCGCTAGGTCCTGCAGTTGCCCCCATTCACTAGTGACAATGATTATTACCACAATTCTTCAGGGGTAGACTGGGGCACTCTGACTGACTCCTTATGCTCAGGGGAAGGCCAATTTGGATGCAGGAGAAATGACCCTGCATTCCAAGTCATTCACCTGGGAAGCTAAGTGTTGGTTTACTATGATTTGCAGCAGATTGTTGCCAATGAGCAACACAACAAATGCGAACAGCTTGCGGGCTTTATTGGTTTGGTGCTTTGTGACCAGGAAGGACGTCGATATTGCTAAGATCATTGGAGATGAAATGATGCTCCAATCGCCTCTGATGACTAAGGGGTTTTACTTTCCCTCACTGGTGATGAGGTTGTGTTTAGTGGTTAATGTCCCAATCAATCCTATGGATGGTACTTTATCCCCAAAAGCAGCTTTCAAAGCATCAAAGATCAAAGTGGGCAGAGATGCACCTACACACATTGACCTGGATGATGATGATGATGCCCCAGCAACCATGGCACCACCTAGGAGGTCTTATGATGCAGTTGGATCCTCACAGCAACCCCGAACCGAGGTGGATTACCCTTGATCATACTCCAGCCAACCCTTATTGCCTTTTATGGCGGAAGAGGTGGCGGATCTACACACCTCTGTAGATAGCCTGCATGTTCGTTTAGATGCCATGTCCAGACGGCAGGCCAGGTCTGAGAGCTGGGTAATGGCTTGGTTCTGTGCGTTAGGGAGGGCCTGTCACTTTGATCCCAACACCGTCTCTGACTCCGACTGATGACCAGGGAATTCCTCTTACCTCTATGCTCTTTAATTATTTTATGACATGAGGACATGCCATATTCTTTGTGTGAGGGTGGGAAACTTGGGTATGTGTATATATGTGTTATTGTATATGTAGCTTATATGTCACCGACTTGGCCCAACGATGGACACTTGTCGACGGGTTTCTTGAGGGTTAAAGTCGGATATATAAAAAATAAAATAAAAACTAGAAAAGTTAGGAGACTCTTCCCGATGACGGACCACCTAGACAGTATTCTTGAGGGAAGTAGTCTAACAAAAAAAGATTTTTTATTTTCCTTTTAGGTAGTGTAGTAATTCCCCCTTGGTTTTTCGTTTGACCTTGGTTCTTTTCCAAGTGTTTTTCTTGAACTGGGTTAGGTAGATTTTTTCTTAATAGATTTTAGGACCCTTAGGACTCTTGTGGGCTAAGAAGTGTTGGGCAAGAATGCATCCCATGATGTACATACCTGCAAATACTTAAAATGAACTTGAGGGTGCGACCTCTAGGCTCATGTGTAGACTCTTAATCTATGCATTAATTTTGCACACCTTGTCTTATTTGAATGCTCTTATGAATGTGTTGACAAACTAATTCGGAATGAGTTACATGCCAAGTGTGTGTGAGGTTATACACGTATTATGTGCTTGCATGTGATACCTAGAACTTGCCTCGTGTGTGTACAAAGCGAAATAGTAGTTGTTTGGTCTTAGAGATGATTTAGGAATTTCTTTGTGTTGCCTATATAATAATGAATCCACCTGTACATATTACCATAGTTAACCCCTTTGAGCCTATAATCCTTTTTCTTTGGCAACCACATTACAAGTCTTACCCATTTGCACCTCTCATGAGCACTTGAATTGTTATGAACCTTGTAAAAGTTAAAGTGTGGGGTGGTCGGTTTGGCTTTCGAGTGGAACCAGTTGAATAAGGAGAAAGGTGCACTGTTTTGAAAAAGGAAGAACCACTTGAATTGAATATATATATATATATATATATATATATATAAGCATAAACAAAACTCCTAGATAAGTGGTGGCTCTTGATACAAAAGTGCTTAAAGAAGAATGGGGTAGTTACATTGATGTGAAGGTGGAATTTTGGGGTGACATAAGGATGAGGTTTAATTGAGAATATGTATGTATTAAAGTGCTTAGGGAGGTGTAGTTACTCTTATATCTAAATGTATCCTACACATCCCGTAGCATACATTACAACCAAATGAATCCCTATTGATCTTGGACTGAACAATTCGATTAGTAGAGTATTACACTAAAGGCAAGCTTGTGGTGTATCTGTGTGGCATATGAATGTTCTTTGCTGAGAGTGAGTGAATTATTTCTATCTACAGTTCCTTGTTGTTTGATTTCATGTGTGTGGAACTTCTCTAAAAAATGTGATGTGCGGGCATTTAACTCAAGAAAAAAAAGCAAGTCTTTACTTCTATTAGAGTACATAGATTAAGCATGAGTGTGGCATGGTATTAGAGTCTTCATCTGAGGTGTGGCTGTTGCACTGCTTAGGTTGTTCTTTCATAATAGCAGGTGTGACGTAAAAAGGGTAATACATCAAATGAATAGGCCTAGAAGTGTGGTTCAATGTAACGACCCGGCCAATCGTTTTTGAAATTTATGCCCCGATCCACCATTAACTGGTTCCCCTAAATTCATTTCTGCTATTTTGGTTTGTCGAGATGTTCGGTGTTAGGATTCGGAGTGTTTTGGGACACTTAGTCCCTAAATGAGAGCTTAAGTGTTGAAAAATGGTCCATAATTGGAATAGTGTAAAGACGACCTTGGAATGGAAATCCAATGGTTCCGTTAGCTCCGTTAGGTTATTTTGGGGTTGGGAGCGTGTTCGGAATATATTTTGGAAGCTCGTAGCTCATTTAGGCTTGAAATGTCGAAGTTTGAATTTTTTAAGTTTCCGGTCCGATAGTGAGTTTTTGATCTGAGGGTCGGAATGGGATTATGGAAGTGGCAGTAGCTCCGTAATGTCATTTGGGATGTGTTTGCAAAATTTCAGGTCATTCAGGCGAGGTTTGGCTAGGTTTTTGATCGAAAGTGTGTTTTGTTGGAATTTGAAGTTCTTAGGCTTGAATCTTTGATTAATTCGTATTTCCGGCGTTGTTTTAGGTGGTTTAAGGATTGGTACAAGTTTGAATGATGTTATGGAATATGTCCGTAGGTTTGGTTGAGGTCTCGGGGGCTTCGGGTGTGTTTCGGATGCTCAACGGGGCATTTTAGAGTTTGAAAAATTGCAGAAAAATTCTTAGTTGTTGCAGGTTTGATTTCCTTCTTCGCGTTCGCATTCGCGTCCCCCTCTCACGCGTTCACGTAGTGTAATCCTTGAAGGAGGCCAATTTCCTTATACGTGTTCACGTACCCACCCCCGCGTTCACGTAGCTTCAGCACTTTCCCCATCGTGTTCGCATGTACAGCTCCGCGTTCGCATAGGGCAATTTCTGGCCCTTTCATTTTTTCTTCAATGCGTTCGCGTGCCCTACGTCGCATTTGCATAGCTCATGACCCCCAGGCCTTCGCATTCACAGTCCCACCTTCGCGATCGCGAAGGGCATTTTTGGCCACTTAATTTTTCCTTTTCCGCGAACGCGAGCTCCTATCCGCGTTCGTGATGCTTTACGGACCTGAACATTTATAAACATTTCAAAACGAGGGTTTAGCCATTTTTAACAAAACTCAAGCTACAGAGCTCGGATTTGGGAGAAATTTCGAAGGTTTTTCAAAGGAAACTACTGGGTAACGATTCTCTACTCCCTAATGCTTAAAACGCACTAATCTAATCATGAATTCATCTATAAATTTCGGATTTTTGAATGAAGGGTAAAAGTTCATAGACCAAAGTATTGGGTTTTGAGGGGGCATTTGACCTCCCATTTGGGAGATTTTTATATGGTTAGACTCGTGAGAGTACGAGGGTTCTGAAACCGTGGAAATTATTCGATTCCGAGACGTTAGCTAGAGGGGCGTTTTGGTCATTTTAGCTATTTTCGTGCCCTAGCTTTAAATTTAATAGTGGAATTAGTTGTTTGCAATATTATTTATGATGTGAAATTGAATTGAATATGTTTGGGCCATTTGGAGTCGGATACTCGTGGCAAAGGCACGGTTTCTAGTGATATTGAGCCAGTTCGAGGTAAGTGATTTCTCTAACCTTGTGTGAGGAACCTTTCCCCTTAGGAGTTTACTTGATATTTGAGTGCCTTGTGTGTGAGGTGACTAGCGCATACTTAAGCCGATTGATGAAATCCCGATTTTTACTTAAGCTATGGAAACTTAGTTCTTATTCTTATTTGCTTTGTTCTATTTGGAGTTATGACTTATGCTAGATTAGGAAAAGCATGTTTAGCTGATTTGACTGTCTACTTGCTTAAGTTATTTTGACTGCACTACATGAAGCATGCTAGGCTAGCTCTATCTATGTTTGTCTTTTGTACTTCATTTCTTGGTTGTTTCTGGTTGTGGTTGCGCATTTACATTGGGAATACAGATGTGGGATTCCTGTAGCTCCCCCCTTGTCTGTTTACTTTGGGACTACGGGTCCCATTCCCGGGATATCCCCCTGCACTTTTACTTTGGGACTACGGGACGGTATCCTAAGAGATCCACCCTACATATTGACGATTGGACTACGGGACGGTATCCCGGGAGATCCACTGGACAGTTGAGGAAAGGGCAGGACGGTATCCTGGGAGACCCTCATTGCTATCTTTGACATTGAGCTGTGTTTACTTTGTGTTTTACTCTATCTTTGTAGTTATTATAGCCTCGTTGACTTGCCTTATTACACTGCTGATTATTTCTGTGAGGTTTCCACACTGTTAATTATTTTTATTGTTATATTTTTGCCTCAGTAGGGCCCTGACCTTCCTCGTCACTACCCATCCGAGGTTAGGCTTGGCACTTACTAAGTATCGTTGTGGTGTAATCATGCCCTTCCTGTGCATGTTTTCCATGTGCAGATCATCCAGGTACCTCTACTCAGGCGCACTATCAGTAAGGCAGGAGAACTACGAAGACTTCAAGGTAGATCTACTTCGTCCGTAGACCGACGAGTCTCTCTCTTACTCTATCTATAGCACTTAGTTTTCTTTCTCCCTTTGTTAGATATTCTGGAGCTTTAAAGCCTTAGTATACACTTCTGTAGCCTGTGTTGCCCGTGAGTTTCTGGGTTTTGGGAATTGTTTTAGACTTGTGATATTGAGTTGTACATGCCGAGCTGTAATCAGTACAGTTTCCTTTAGATATTTAATTTGATTTTCTCTATTTTTCTGCAATTATTATGTTTCCGCAATAATAGGCTTACCTGGTCATGGGGACCAGGTGCTGTCATGACATGTTCACGGCTGGTGAACTAGGGTCGTGACAAGTTGGTATCAGAGCTCTAGGTTCATAGGAGTCACGAAACACAGGCCGGTTTATTAGAGTCTCACTGATCAATACGAAGACGTCTTTGTTTGTCTACGAGAGGCTATGTAACTGTTTAGGAAAAATCTTCATTTCTTTTGAATTCCTTATCGTGCGATATTTTGACATCAATTCTAAACGTCTGTCTTCTATTCTCTCACAGATGGTGAGGACACATGCTACACGAGAGGACCAGGCACCCGCGCCCCCTGCTGCCGCCGTTAGAGGCTGGGTCGGGGCCGGGGTAGAGGTCGAGGACGCGCACGCGGTGCAGCCACAGCACCTGCGCGAGCTGCCGCCGAGGTACCACCAGCAGATTTAGCTGGAGCCCAAGCACCTGGCACACCTACCACTGCTACTACTTCCAGCACTCCAAAAGACTCTGGCTCAGTTCATGAGCATGTACACCACCTTGGCTTAGGCCAGGTTACTTTCCCTTACTGCAGCCACATCCCAGGCCGGGGGAGGAGCACAGACTCCCACCGTCCGCACTCCCGAGCAATGAGTGCAGGTTGAGCAGGATCTAGAGATTATTCCTGCACCGCTTGCAGCACCAGTTTGGCCCGAGGATGGGTCTGCTTTAGAGGACGAGCAGCGTATACTAGAGAGGTTCAAGAAAGATGATCCCCCGGTGTTTAATGGCCTAGCATCATATGATGCCTTGGGACTTTTGGAGGAGTGTCATCGTATCCTTTGCACTATGGACATAGTGGAGTCTAGCGGGGTTTCTTTCACTGCATTTCAGCTTCAGGGAGCCGCCTATGATTGGTGGCGTACTTATGAGTTAGACAGTCCAGTTGAGGCTACTTCACTAACTTGGACCCAGTTCTCAAACATGTTTATGAGAGGGTTTGTTCCCCAGAGCCTCAGGGATTCATGGCGCGTGGAGTTTGAGCACTTGCGCCAGGGTGCTATGACAGTTTCAGAGTATGCCATCTGTTATACCAGGTTGGCCAGGCATGCACCAGCCTTGGTTGCCACAGTTCAGGAGAGAGTTTGCAGGTTCATCGAGGGCTTTTCCCACCCATCCAGTCCAGCATGGCTCAAGAGTTAGAGATGGATATTCCTTACCAGTAGGTAGTGAGCATTGCTAGGAGGATTGAGGGTATGCTCGCCAGGGAGCAAGGGGAGAGGGAGGCCAATAGGTCTCGAGAGTCGGGTCACTACTCTGGTGCCCATACCCCATCAGCAGGTCGTTATGGTAGGGGTTATTCTGGCCGTCCTGTACATTCAGCTTTGCCAGCAGCCGGCAGTACTCCAGCTCCACCTGCACCTCAAGAGCCTTATTATGCGCCTCCAGTTTCTAGCGTGCCTCCTACGCGGAGTATTTCCAAAGGTCAGTCCAGCGGGCCTAGCCCCAGCCAATCACAGCCACCGCATCCTCCCAGAGCTTGTTTCGAGTGTGGCGATACACGTCATATGGTTAGGGACTGTCCCAGATTTGGTAGGGGTGCATCTTTATAGACTGCTCAGCCGCAGCGGGCTTCTCAGAGTTCTCAAGCTATGATCACAACTCCAGCTGTTGCCCCACCTGCCCAGCCAGCCAGGGGCGAAGGCCGGGGAGATAGAGGTCGCCCTTGCGAGAGGGGTTGGGCAAGATATTATTGTATTCCTGCTCGCACTGAGGCTGTTGCCTCTGATTCCGTCATCACAAGTATTATACTGGTTTGTCACAGAGAGGCATCGATTCTATTCGATCCAGGCTCTACTTATTCTTATGTGTCTTCTTATTTTGCTTCGCATTTGGGTGTGCCTCGGGATTCTTTGAGTGCCCCCGTTTATGTTTCTACTCCTGTAGGAGATTCTCTTATTATGAACCGCATTTATCGGTCAATGTTTACTTACTATTCATGGTTTTGAGACCAGAGCGGATCTATTGTTACTCGGTATGGTTGACTTTGATATTATTCTGGGTATGGACTGGTTGTCGCCCCATCATGATATTCTTGATTGTCATGCCAAGAGCGTGATGCTGGCTATGCTAGATGTTCCACGTATTGAGTGGAGTGGTACTTTAGATCACACTCCCAGTAGAGTTATCTCTTTCCTTAAAGCTCAGCGTATGGTTGAGAAGGGGTGCGCCGCGTATTTAGCTTATGTGAGAGATGTCAGTGTTGATACCCCTTCTGTTGACTCAGTCCAAGTGGTACGGGATTTCCCCGATGTGTTTCCAGTTGATCTTCTGGGCATGCCGCCCGATAGAGGCATCGATTTTGGCATTGATCTGTTGCTAGGCACTCATCCCATTTCCATTCCTCTGTATCGCATGGCTCCTCCTGAGTTGAAGGATCAATTGCAGAAATTGCTCGGTAAGGGTTTTATTAGGCCCGGTGTCTCACCGTGGGGTGCTCCTGTCTTGTTTGTGAAGAAGATGGATGGTTCTATGCATATGTGCATCAATTATTGCCAGTTGAACAAAGTTATAGTGAATAACCATTATCCTTAGCCTCGTATTGATGATCTGTTTGACCAGCTTCAGGGCGCAAAGGTGTTTTCCAAGATTGATTTGCGCTCAGGTTACCATCAGTTGAAGATTCGGGAGCCATATATCCCGAAGACTGCCTTCAGGACTCGGTATGGTCATTACGAGTTCCTTGTTATGTCATTTGGGCTGACTAATGCCCCAACAGCTTTTATGCATTTGATGCACAGTGTATTCAGGCCATATCTTGACTCATTCGTTATTGTTTTCATTGACGACATTCTGGTGTATTCCTGGAGTCGGGAAGATCATGAGAAGCACCTGAGGACAGTGCTTCAGACCTTGAGAGAGAAGAAATTATATGCAAAGTTCTCAAAATGTGAGTTCTGGTTGAGTTCCGTGGCATTCCTAGGCCACGTGGTATCGAGTGAGCGCATTCGGGTAGATCTGAGGAAGGTGGAGGCCGTGTAGAGTTGGCCCAGGCCCTCCTCAGCTACAGAGATTCGCAGTTTCCTTGCCTTTGAGGGTTATTATCGTCGTTTTGTGGAGGGGTTTTCATCGATTGCGGCCCCTATGACTAGATTGACCCAAAAGGGTGCCCCATTTCAGTGGACAAAGGAGTGTGAGGTGAGCTTCCAAAAGCTCAAGACAGCTTTGACTTCAGCCCCAATCTTGATGCTGCCTACCGGTTCGGGGTCTTATACAGTCTATTGTGATGCCTCACGGGTTGGACTTGGAGCGGTGTTGATGCGGGACGGTAGGGTAATTGCCTACGTGTCCAGACAGTTAAAGATACATGAAAAGAACTACCCTGTCCACGACCTTGAGTTAGTTGCTATTGTTCATGCCTTGAAGATCTGGCGTCATTATTTGTATGGGGTGCCTTGTGAGATCTATACGAACCATCGGAGTTTACAACACTTTCTTAAGCAGAAGGACCTGAATATATGTCAGACGAGATGGTTAGAGTTGTTCAAGGATTATGATATTACTATTCTTTATCACCCGGGCAAGGCCAATGTGGTAGTCGATGCCTTGAGTCGCCGGGCGGAGAGTTTGGAGAGTTTGGCATATTTACCAGCCTTAGAGAGACCTATGGAGATGGATGTTCATTCCTTAGCCATTCGGTTCGCGAGATTGGCCCTTTCGGAGCCCAGTTGGGTTCTAGCCTATGTGGTTTCCCGGTCTTTCCTATTTGACCGTATTAGGGAGCGGCAGTATGATGACCCTCATTTTCTTGTCCTTCAGGATAGGGTCCAGCGTGGGGGTGCCAGAGATTTGACCATCGAGGATGATGGAGTATTGAGGATGCAGGGCCGGATTTGTGTGCCCAATGTTGATGGTCTTCGAGAGTTGATTCTAGTAGAGGCCCATAGTTCGCGGTATTTCATCCATCCCGGTGCCGCGAATATGTATCAGGACTTTAGACAGCACTATTGGTGGAGCCGGATGAAGAAGGATATAGTTGATTACGTGTCTAAATGCCTCAACTGCCAGCAGGTGAAGTATGAGCACCAACGTTCGGGTGGGTTGCTTCAGCAGATAGAGATCCCGGAGTGGAAATGGAGCGTATCACCATGGACTTTGTATCTGGCCTCCTACGGACCTTGAAGAAGTTTGATTCCATTTGGGTCATTGTGTATCGGTTGACCAAGTCCGCTTATTTCATTCCTGTGTGTACCACTTATTCATCAGAGCGGTTGGCGGAGATTTATATCAGGGAGATCGTTCGTTTGCATGGTATTCCAGTTTCTATCATTTCAGACAAAGGTACTCAGTTTACATTACCGTTCTGGAGAGCCGTGCAGAAGGAGTTAGGCACTCGGGTGGAGTTGAGCACAACATTTCACCCCCAGACGGACGGACAGTTTGAGCTCACTATTCAGATTCTTGAGGATATGCTCTGTGCGTGTGTGATTGAGTTTGGAGGGTCTTAGGATCATTTCCTGCCATTGGCGGAGTTTGCTTATAACAACAGTTATCAGTCCAGCATTCAGATGGCGCCGTATGAGGCTTTATATGGTAGGAGGTGTAGATCTCTGGTGGGTTGGTTTGAATCGGGTGAGGCCAGGCTATTGGGCACAAAGATGGTCCAGGATACATTGGAGAAGGTTAAGGTGATTCAGGATAGACTCCGTACAGCCCAGTCCAGACAGAAGAGTTACGCGGACAAGAAGGTTCGTGATGTTTCATATATGGTTGGTGAGCAAGTTTTGCTTCGGTTCTCACCTATGAAAGGCGTCTTGAGGTTTGGGAAGACAGGAAAGTCGAGTCCGAGGTTTATTGGCCCTTTTGATATCTTGAGGCGAGTTGGGGAGGTTGCTTATGAGCTTTCCTTACCTCCCAGCCTAACCGGAGTTCATCAGGTATTTCATGTTTCGTGCTCCGGAGATATCACGGTGATCCATCGCACATGTTGGATTTTAGTTCAGTCCAGACGGACAAGGATCTATCCTATGTTAAGGAGCCAGTGGCTATTTTGGACAGGCAGAAAAGGAAGTTGAGGTTAAAGAACATAGCTTCAGTGAAGGTTCAGTGGCGGAGTCAGCCGGCCGAGGAAGCGACTTGGGAGACCGAGTAGGATATGCGCAGCCAGTACCCTCATCTTTTAACTACTTCGGGTATGTTCTCTATGCTCGTTCGATGATGAACGAATTTTTAAGTGTAGGAGGATGTAACGACCCAGCCGGTCGTTTTTGGAATTTACGCCTCGATCCCCCATTAATTTCTTCCCCTAAGTTCATTTCTGCTATTTTGGTTTGCCGGGACGTTTGGTGTTAGGATTCGGAGTGTTTTGGGACACTTAGTCTCTAAATGAGAGCTTAAGTGTTGAAAAATAGTCCGTAATTAGAACAGTGTGAAGACGACCTCGAAATAGAAATTCGATGGTTTCGTTAGCTCCGTTAGGTGATTTCGGGGTTGGGAGCATGTTCGGAATGTATTTTGGAAGCTCGTAGCTCATTTAGGCTTGAAATGTCGAAGTTTGAATTTTTAAAGTTTCCGGTCCGATAGTGAGTTTTTGATCCGAGGGTCGGAATAGGATTCCGGAAGTGTCAGTAGCTCCTTCATGTCATTTGGTATGTGTGTGCAAAATTTCAGGTCATTCGAGCGAGGTTTGGTTAGGTTTTTGATCGAAAGTGTGTTTTGTTGGAATTTGAAGTTCTTAGGCTCGAATCTTTGATTAATTCGTGTTTCCGACGTTGTTTTAGGTGGTTTAAGGATTGGTACAAGTTTGAATGATGTTATGGAATATGTACGTAGGTTTGGTTGAGGTCCCGGGGGCCTCGGGTGTGTTTAGGATGCTCAACGGGGCATTTTAGAGTTTGAAAAATTGCAGAAAAATTCTCAGCTGTTGCAGCTTTGATATCCTTCTTCGCGTTCGCATCCCCTTCTCACGCGTTCCCATAGTGTAATCCTGTAGGGGGCCAATTTCCTTATATACGTTCGCGTAGCCACCCCCGCGTTTACGTAGCTTCAGAACTTTCCCCATCGTGTTCGCATGTACAGCTCTGCGTTCGCATAGGGCAATTTCTGGCCCTTTCATTTTTCCTTCAATGCGTTCGCGTGCTTTACGTCGAGTTCGCATAGCTCATGACCCCCAAGCCTTCGCGTTTGCAGTCCCTCCTTCGCGATCGCGAAAGGAATTTTTGGCCACTTAATTTTTCCTTCTTCGCGAACTCGAGCTCCTATCTGTGTTCGGATGCATTACGGGCCGAAAAAGTTATAAACATTTCAAAACGAGGGTTTAGCCATTTTTAACAAAACTCAAGCTACAGAGCTCGGATTTGGGAGAAATTTCGAATATTTTTCAAAGGCAACTACTGGGTAACTATTCTCTACTCCCTTATTCTTAAAACCCACTAATCTAATCACTAGTTCATCTATAAATTTTAGATTTTTGAATGAAAATTGGGTGAAAGTTCATAGACCAAACTATTGGGTTTTGAGGGGGAATTTGACCTCCGATTTGGGAGATTTTTATATGGTTAGAGTCGTGAGATATGAGGGTTATGAAAACATGGAAATTATTCGATTTCGAGACGTTGGCTGGAGGGGCATTTTAGTTATTTTACCTATTTTCGCGCCCTAGCTTTAAATTTAATAGTGAAATTAGTTATTTGCAATATTATTTACGATGTGTAATTGAATTGAATAGATTTGGGCCATTTGGAGTCGGATACTCATGGAAAATGCGCGGTTTCTAGTGATATTAAGCTGGTTCGAGGTAAGTGGCTTATCTAACCTTGTGTGGGGGACCTTTCCCCTTAGGATTTTACTTGATATTTGAGTGCCTTTTGCATGAGGTGACGAGCGCATACTTGATTCGATTGATGAAATCCCTGTTTTTACTTAAGCTATGGAAATTTAGTTCTTATTTTTATTTGCTTTGTTCTATTTGGAGTTATGACTTATGTTAGATTAGGAAAAGCATGTTTAGCTAATTTGACTGTCTACTTGCTTAAGTTATTTTGACTGCACTACGTGAAGCATGCTAGGCTAACTCTATCTGTGTTTTTCTTTCGTACTTCATTTCTTGGTTGTTTCTGGTTGTGGTTGCGCATTTACATTGGGACTACGGATGTGGGA
>MU752881.1:0-14225 GCA_026770625.1 Nicotiana glauca | reverse complement strand
CCCCCCCCCCCCCCCGTCTATTTACTTTGGGACTACGGGTTTGATTCTCGGGAGATCCCCCTGCACTTTTACTTTGGGATTACGGGGCGGTATCCCCGGAGATCCCCCTGCACATTGACGATTGGACTACAGGACGGTATCCCGGGAGATCCTTCGATTTGGTACACGAGTTAGACTACGGTATGGTATCCCGAGAGATCCACTGGACAGTTGAGGAAAGGGTTATATGACGGTATCCTGGGAGACCCTCATTGGTATATTTGACATTGAGTTGTGTTTACTCTATGTTTTACTCTATTTTTGTAGTTATTATAGCCTCGTTGATTTGCCTTATTACACTGTTGTATTTATTATTTCTGTCAGGTTTCCACACTGTTAATTATTGTTATTGTTATATTTTTTCCTCAGTAAGGCCCTGACCTTCCTCGTCACGACCCAACCGAGGTTAGGCTTGGCACTTACTGAGTACGGCTATGGTGTACTCATACCCTTCATGCGCATGCTTTCCATGTGCAGATCATCCAGGTACCTCTACTCAGGTGCACTATTAGTGAGGCAGGAGGACTACGGAGACTTCGAGGTAGATCTGCTGCGTCCGCAGACCAACGAGTCTCCCTCTTACTCTATCTATATAGCACTTAGTTTTCTTTCTCCCGTTGTTAGATATTCTGGAGTTTTGGAGCCTTACTATACACTTCTGTAGCTTGTGTTACCCGTGAGTTTTCGGGTTTTGGGAATTGTTTTAGACTTGTGATATTGAGTTGTACATGCCGAGCCGTAATCAGTACAGTTTCCTTTAGATATTTAATTTGATTTTCTCTATTTTTTCGCAATTATTATGTTTCCGCAATAATAGGCTTACCTGGTCATGGGGACCAGGTGCCATCATGACATGTTCACGGTTGGTGAACTAGGGTCGTGACATTCAACTTGCTCGAGGACGAGCAAAGAATTAAGTGTGGGGTGTTGATAATAGGTGAATTAGACTATAATTAGACCCTAAAGAACCACATTTTTATATAGCTTTATTGTAAAAAAGTGATAACCAAATGCTCTGATTAGTGCTTTTCATGCTTTGTAGGCTACATCTAACGAAAGAAGTCGATGGAGCAAGTTTGGGATCAATTACGGAGAAAAGGAGGTCAATCAAACAATGCCCAAGAAATGCACCAAGTGAAAAGTCAAAGAAGCGTTAAAATTGGCATGCCGCGGTTAGACCGTAACTGCGGCAAGACCGTGGCAGAGTAGAGTTGCAGATTCAGAGAACCCATTTGGCCATGGTCCCGGCGTAACCGCGGTGGGACCGTGGCAGAACGCGAAATAGTCAGAGACAAAAGTGTCAAGTCGGAAAAACTTGGTCTAAAACCCTTATAAAAAGTAGGATTTCGGCCACATTAGGTCAGATTTGTTTAGAGAGTACTGTGGGCAAGAAACACAAGTGTGAGAGATCACCCAAAATAACATAGTTCTTTATTTCTTCTTTTTCTTGCAATTTTACATGAAGAATATTTTCGTATTTTATCTTCAAGTTGTTATGAGTAGCTAAATACTTTAGTCTAAGGTTTTGATGGAACCTATTGAAGGATGAACTTCTTGATTACGTTCATATAGTTTGTCGGTTAATCTCTATTTGTTCAATTACGTATTTATTATAGTTAATTGACAGGATCCTCAATTAATTGTGCCTATTTAGTGCGCATAACTCGGGAGAGAGTACATATTTAGGTAATTATTGAATAACACCACTCCCAAAAGTATAAGAGGGATCTATAATTGCGGGTTTAAATGCAGGATTAGGGATAACGAAGTTCTTGGGTGTGATCTAAAGTGAGATGTAATAAACAAAATCAGCTAGCGTAACTCGGGAGAGTGCGTCTAGTAAATTATTGCAATTACTCGGGAGAGATTTACGGTAATAAGAGTGCTCATGATTGATAGAGATATTTTGGTAAATCTATATGTAACGTAACCGGAAGGGATTTCATCAATAGAGAAAATCACTACCTTAGAACCTTCTCATTATTATTTACAACCCAGATTATTTAGTTTACAGTTGTTAGTTATTTACTTTCAATATTAGTTAGTAAAAATACCATCAACTATTGTTTACAAAGTTTGAGAAATTGATTATAAAGGATTTAGTGATTCCAACAAAGGTAATTGATAGATTAGTTCTCTGTGGGCTTCGACTCCGGATTTGGATACCGGATTATATTTGCAACGACCGCATTGTCCTTTTTAGAATGCATAATTGGGCGTGATCAATAGGACTTTGGATCCGTTCCAGAATAGTTCACCCGACAGGATATTAAGGATTGAAGAACTTATTTTGAAGGAAAAACAGAAATTCCCAAAATAACTAAATAAAATTAAGTATAGCGAGAAAATCTCAAAATGATGAAATAATATTCAACAATAATAAAAGGTGATCAATCGAGAATTATTAAAAAAGAAATCCTAATCTGGAAAAAGTTTCCAGTTTAGGCAAGATAAATCTTTAATATTCTACAATAAATTACTTAATGTATAAAAAAACGATAGAGAGTCATTTGTTCGAAGGAATGAAAAATCAAAAAAATAAAATTAATTACAACTTACTTATAATATATTATGTCTTTTGTCTCTTCCGAATTCCTCACACGCAAAATACTCAACTTGAAGTTATAGAGGTGAAAGAATAAGTTGATTTCAAACTTCTAAAGAATAGGCAAAATTAATCCAAAATACTACAATTTTGAAATCATATCAAATTATAAACGGAAAAAGGCCAAAACTATCCCTATCGTTTGCTAAATGGTTTATAAATATCCTCCGTCCACCTATCCGTTCAAAAAATATACGAAGTTAATTCTATTAACAAAAATACCCTCGCGACTAACGGCAGAACTGATGGAGTGTGTAGTTTTGAACGGATAGATGGACGGAGGGTATTTATAAACCATTTAGCAAACGATAGGGATAGGTCTTTCATTTAGTGCCGTGGCGATTTTTAATTTTTTTACCTTTAATAGATTCAATATTTATCCTAGAATGTGATAATTTCAAGCTTTTTAACACCTTGGTTTCAATTTTCTTGTGTGCCTGTATTAGTTATATGTAGTTATTTTTTCTCTGTTATTTTGTGGCACTTTTGTCTTCTTATGAACAATCCAAATATTTCCATCACTTGTCCCTTTCGAAGTTTCAATATTTCTCCTAGATTTGATTGATATATTTGGATAATTTTAGCATTTGGGCTCAATTTATTTTTTAACATTTTTGTTTTGTTTTAATCCTTGTCTTTTTACTTAACAACCCAAATGTATATGTTGATTTTTCATTTATGAGTTTCAATACTTATGTTGAGTTTGATTGGAGAAATTTCAGAATCTGGTTTGAATTTTGGGTTATTTGATTTTAGGTTTTATCTGTTCTTTAATTAATTTGTTATTGTATATGTGCAGTGTCCCAACTGGAGAAGAAGAAAGAGAGAGATTAGATGAGTGGAAATGTGTGTGATAGATACTACCCATTTTTGTAAATGAGTCGGATAAGGTAAATGAGTTGAAATAATATCCATTTTTTTTTCAGTAAAAAATTGCCACATGGCCGAATTAAAAATTGTCACGTCATTAAATGAAAGACTCATCACTATCGTTTGTTAAATGGTTTATAAATACCCTCCATCAGTTCTGCTGTTAGTCGCGGGGTATTATTGTAAATAGAATTAACTTCGTATGTTTTTTTGAACTAATTGATGGACGGAGTGTATTTTTTTGAACGGATAGGTGGACGGAGGGTATTTATAAACCATTTAGCAAACGATAGGGATATTTTTGGTCCTTTTTCGAATTATAAATCCCATTTGTAAAAGACAAAATTACATAATAATGCACTTTATAAGTTGACCTTGCATTATTTTAATTCACTAACAAGTTTGCAAATGTGTAGCCAAATATCAATAAGCTTAGATCTGAATTTCTTTCCCAATTTTTTTATTCTCTATATCTTCAAGCGTGAAATATTTTCATTCTCCTTTTTCTTCAAGTTTCTACATACCTATCACAACTATGAAAATTCACAAACAGACGCAAGAAATCTAAAATCTCATCTTTTTTAATGCTAATCTTATTAGTTTTTGAATTTGATTTTATGAGAAAATTGGAGTGGGTATTATTTGAACTTATTAAAATTAGTCTAAGTAGACTGTATACAAAGTTTGAAGTTATTTAGTGGAGATTTGGAATAGTCTTAATCAAGAATTGCAAGTGAAAATCGTATAAAAAATTCGTCAGAGATGCTTATACACTTTTATACAATATTATACACTTTTATACAAAGAGGTATATTATATATATAGTTGTATAAAAATGAATAGGCGCAGTAGTGAAAATATTAGTGATACACCATGTATATAGGTGTAGCAGTTGAATAAGAAGAATAAGAAGAAGAAGAAGTGTGAGAAATCCACCAAATACCTGTAAATAATGTATCAACCTTGTATAAAATAATGTATAAGATGTGTTTATACACTATTATATATTACTTATACAATATTATACACTATTATACAAATGAATCCTATTAATGGAGCTTCACTGGTTCTTCTTCTTCTTTGGGCATCTTCTGAAATTCAACTCAAATCTACCTTAAATCTGCTCCAAATCACTTCAAATTTGAGTTTTGAACTTTCCTTGACGATCACAATCAATTGGGCCAACATCTAATCCAAACAACTAACAAAATTGAAAAATTCAATTTCTGAAATTCAACTCAAATCTACCTCAAATCTGCTCCAAATCACTTCAAATTTGAGTTTTGAACTTCCCTTGACGATCCCAATCAATTGGGCCAACACCCAATCCAAATAACTAAAAAAATCAAAAAATTTAATTTCTAAATTTGAAGCTTCGAATGACCTTTAATTGTGACTCAAAAAATAATAATTCTCTTAAGTAGTATTTTTTCTTCTCATCTTAATAGTGATTATCAACTTTGAATCTAGAAGAAGAATTGAAGAATATATATAATGATAGAGAAACTTTGGAGTGCAAAGTCGTGAAAGAGGAAGAAGAAGAACGAAGAAAAGAAAAAAATAAGGTGGGCTAACCGGTGAAAAATCATTTTTAGATTATGTACAACCTGGGCCATATCAGGTAAGGACTTCAAACGTGGGCCATTTTTTGATGGATCTGTTGGGTCAAGTGACAAGGAACGTAATTCCCCCGCATATTAATACCTCTTAATTCTGTCGGAAACATTTTTCTATTAACTTTTAAAATTATTATATAGCTTTGTATTTCTTACTTTTTTATAAGAGAATAAAATAAGTATCATGCATATTGGTGTCTCTTTATTTTTCTTCTTGGATTTGTTCTTTCTTTTTTCCTTTTTATGAAAACGTGAACTTAATGTTAGAGAATTGAAAGAAAAAAAATTAAAATTCATAAAAATACTTATAAATAAAGGCAAAGTCACTGAAGTAATTATTTTTTTCGTAATGGGTTTTTCTTTTTCGTTTCTTAGGATTTTTGGTTTATGATATCTTCCTAAGTGTAACGTTTTTCAAGTGCTCTAGCTTATTTATCTATTTTTGTTTACAAGGTGAAAAATGTGAAGTCTTAATATTAGCACTTCCTACATATTTCAAATAAGGGAAGATTTAATAACTAAAATTTTAGTTGATTTTAAAGTCCTTACTAAATGACTATTTCTAAATATTGGAAAATTATTTAAATGGCTAGTCCCAAATATTAGAAAAATAATAAAATGTCTATTTTGTTCAGTGTGAACTCTACTTTTAAATGATGACAAAAGCGAATGGCATTTCGCTAAGAGCCTTGGTGCTTTTCATATATGCTTGTTTACCTTTTTCACTAAATAACTCAATAAGATATCCTTGCTTTTACAAATGGTTAACTTCACCCCGCAGCAATCTACAGTCCGCCGTTTTGTGATCGTGATCGTGGTGAAACTCGAACCAATGATCAGGATTTTGTCTGTTTGGGTTTGATCTCATTTCTTTCGGCCAGCGTACCTTATCGCACATGCTCCTCAAAACAGCCACCAATTTGCATGTGCTTACATTGAAACTATAACCGCCGATCGTCGCCTTAGAGCTTCTATCATCACCACACATCTCCGTGTGTCCCGCTCTTTTCTGAACCTTGAGGATGAACCTGATTCTCTGTCTCTCGACCTATGATCGTACCTTGAGTTATCCTATTTCGATCATGAGTCTTTTCCTGCGGGTCCCATGTAAGGCTCGTATCTATTTTTATCGGACCTTTTTTCAGTTTCAACACGCCTTGAAATTATCCTCTCTTCTTTTTGAAACTGGGTAATAGTATATTCTTCTATCCGCAGCTTCGTGTTGTATCTGTAGTAAACGTCATTCCAAGTTATTGCTGGAAATTCTCGTAGGCTTTCCTTGATTCGTCTCGTGGCCTCCAAACTCTTCTCATTTAGATTGCTCGTAAATGCCATAGCTGCCCAATTATCATGTACATGTGGCAACGTCATCGTTTCACGCTGGAATCTGTCTATGAATTCTCTAAGCAACTCTGAATCTCCTTGCTTTATTTTGAAAATATCCTCCATTCTTTTTTTGACTTTTTGAGCTCCCGAGTGTGCTTTGATAAATGAATCTACAAGCTCAACAAAAATTTTTATAGAATTTCGGACAAAAGAAAATACCATGTTAATGCTCCCTTAGTGATTGTTTCACCGAATTTTTTGACCAACATTGATTCAGTTTCTTTCTTAGTTAAATCATTGCCCTTTACGATTGTTGTGAATGCGTTCACGTGGTCTCGTGGATCAGTTGTGCTATCGTATTTTGGGATATCAGGCATCTTGAATTTCTTCGAAATCTGCAGAGGAGCAGCAATGGGCTTCCAAGGTTGTTGTGAATATTTATCCATATCTATTACCTTGATTACAAGCGATACTCCAGATATTTGCTCTATGCGATCGCTTTGCTCCTTGAGCTGTTTATGCAAGGTTAATACTAAACTTTGTAAATCAGAATTAACTATATTACCTGGTTCACCATAAAGAGACTCGCTGGGAGTTCCACTGCTGCTTGAATTAACGAGTCCAAAATGTGGGTTTTCCAAAGTATTATTATTTGGAGTTGGAGTTGGTGTTGGTGGTGCAACCAGCAATTGGCTGATAAAAGCCTAAAGAGCATTATTGACTTGTGAAGCAATTAATTTCTTCAAAGCATCATCAAGTGCTTGTTCGTTCGCAACTCTGTCATTTTGATTAGCTTCAGATCCATTTTGGTTCACAACTTTGTTATTTGCTTCAGAGCCTTCTGGAGTCCCCTCTCGTGACTGTCGTTGAGAATGATGTGGTGAGGGAGGTGGGGTCCTATTATCTGCATCATTCACTTGATATTGTGGATATTGAAGTGGTAAATTGTGTTGGTTATTGTCGTTGAAATTCGACATGTTTGTGTTTGATGAAGGAATTGATTGAGAAAGAAATTGATTGTCAGATTCCCGGTAACGAAACCAGTTTGTTAAACCAAAAATAGGAATTTCTATCAAAGATTTATTTTAGAAGAACTTGAGTTACTGATAATTAAATTTATAATGAATAAAAGAAATTGACTTAAATAAGCAGAGAAAGCAAAATAAATCAGTATATTGCAATAGTATCCCCCCTTACAAATGTTCAATCTTCTCCTTTTATAGTTATCTCTAAGTAATACATTTTTCTCTTATCATAATAGAGTCTTTGTGACAATTAATGGCATTTAATGTAACGTTTTAATTGGTAATCATAACTGATTCAATACAAATTCCACAACATTTTCCGTAGTTAATGGCTATTAATTACAAATAATACGTATCTATACCTATTTTGCTATCTAGGTTCATTCTTCTGATATGACCGCTGAATATCAATAGGTACGAGCACTTATCCTTTCTGACTCCCTTGGACCTCCGCCATGCTTGTTGAAGCTCGTGCCTCTTCAACTATACTTTGCCATTCAGTCACTATTCTACTAGTCCACGTGTCATGACATATCACCTCATATTTAATTCTATACACGAACTTAATTTTTTCCAATAAACTAAGGTCGTTCAATTTGGCTGGCTTGTCTTTATTTTCTTATCATTAATTGTTGTATTAATTTATTTTCTCAATTTGTATCAAGTTATATCGTGTATCTTTAAAATCGCATATAAATTCAAATGTTATATGATTAAATAGGCACAAGTTATGTGTGAAATGTGGAATAATAATGTGAGTATTGGTAATACATGGACTAAAATGCTAAAATGGCAACTGGACTGTCCTGAATTTAGGCGTTTTTTGCAGCGGTATTCATGAATACATGGAGCGAATACATGTGAATACATGTGCGTACAGTTGGACTGCCCTAGTTTTAGGCATTTTTTACTGTTGTATTCATGAATACAGCAGCACAAATACATGTGAATACATGCGCGTACAGTTGGACTGCCTGATTTTAGGCACTTTTTGATGTTGTATTCATGAATACATAGCGTGAATACATGCACGTACAGCTGGACTACCTTGATTTTTTAGACGCTTTTGTTGATGTATTCATGAATACAACAACGCGAATACGGCGAATACACTACCATAATAACTAATTAGTAGCTATAGGAAGCAATTATATATATGCTAGCTATAGGAAATTAATAACCACTAAATAATAGTAGTTTCTGAAAATTTCTCTTATTTTAATTCCTAAATCATAATATTGCATCACAGAAAAGAGAGAATATCAGTATTAATACGAAAGGTACCCATGAAAGAAACTCCATTCATTGTATCAAATTACGAACATATTTCTACGGACTACAACTTCTTAGTTGACTGAAAAACATAGGCAAACACCGTTTCTAAAGAAACACATGATGAATAGGGAAGACAGATAAGATTGAAATGAATATAAAGGTAGATGAATATAAAGGTGGGACAACGGGAGAATAACAATCTATGAGAGGTTAGTAAAGGAACTCCTTTTCATTTCACATATAATATTATATACGAGACCAAGCCCTACATTGTAAGGGCCTGACTCTTTGACATCGGGCGTGGCACGGTTGTGATAAGAATTGGACATGATGGCCTTGCCATTGGCCTATGTGCGGGCAAAACAATCATGCGGGCAATGTACAAGACAATGTCATGTGGGATGTTGTGGGCAAGTATTGTCCAAGGTTTTGGGGCAGGCAAGAAATGCTTGGAAAAGGCTTGACAAAGCAGTGTGGGCAAAGTTGGGGCGGCATGGCACGGCATGCGCGCCAAAGCCAGTGGCACGGGCACTTCGGGTTGTGGCAGCGCCAAATGCAGGCTAAGCCAAAGTACGGCAGTGCGGGACGATGGCAAAGGATTTCTATCGCTAAGGCAAGGCTATGTGAAGGAAAATTCAAGCAATGGCATGGGTGAAACAAGGGTTGACATGGGCAAGATAAAAACTCGGCCAAATCATGTACGGGCGACAGTCGCATTGGGCGTGTGCGGAAAAATCATGGGCGGTAGATTGTGGGCAAGGCATTGGTGCAGAGCAATGTCAAAATGAGACAAAGCTGGGTGCAATACCATCCTTGGGCGCACATCTTCTAACCAAGTCAAAGGGCGCATGCAGTGCACATGCCAAAGTAGTTGGCAGTTTCCTTTTCGTAACCACCTTTACCCATGTCTGATTTATGCTTGTACCCACTATCATTTCACATAGAACATAGCCTATGTAGGTTGGGATGTCAACTACAAGATAGGAACATACTTAGTCTTATCCTAACAAGTAACAAAAGTTGTAGACAACAAGTGTCCATGTGTTGTCAAGTCTTACAGGCTGCCTATGTACTATAAATAAGTGACTTTGGACTTAGTCAGATTGTAGGTGCAATTTCAGGTGAAGTTTAAGCAAGAAATAAGACTGAAACATGAGGGTTTCTAAGTGTTTCAGAAGGGACTAAGGCTAGGCATTAGGCGGTTCTTAGTGTTGGCTAAAGAACGACTTGTGTTCTTTGTCAAAAGTGGGGTTGTGGTCGAATTGTGATTATAGTCAAGTGATGGTTCCTTTGTATTTTTTCGAAATTAATACAATGGTTGGAATTTTCCTGTATTTGATTGTATTCATTTTAATTTGTTGTCAAAATTTGTTTAAGGCCAAACTTACTGAATATTTGGCTAAATGTTGGGAAAAGCTTAGTCAAGTGCGCAACTTGATTGTCGCGCGGGTGTGACTTTGGACTGACAAAAACAGCCCCATGACAACTGGTATCAGAGCGGAGCAAGGTTCGTGGCGTGTTAAGACGACTAGTGGCAAATTTCGTATTGCTATTTGAGAGCATAACTGGTGTCACAAATGCTGAACTGTGCCAAAGGGTGGAACAGTTAGAAGCACTCGTTGGGCAGGCTCTTGAAATAGGTGATGATTCTTCTGTTCTTGCGATAATGAAAAGTGTGGAGGTAAATTAAGTGGCGAGGAATGAAACTATGCTTGCAGAAATGGCCTTGGTACGCAAGGAAAAGGAAGAATTGCACGAAGAGGTAGTTCAACTACGAAGGGCATTAAAACTACTACCCCTAGAAGTGATGATCGCACCAAAGTGAAAATTCCGGATCCAAAGGCTTATGGTGGTGCAAGAAATTCCAAAGAACTGGAAAATTTCTTGTGGTATATGGAACAGTATTTCCACATTGCTCGTGTGTCGAATGACGAAAAGGTGATCATCATACCTATGTATTTGACTGATGATGCGAAAGTATGATGGCGTACATGAGTTGCTAAAGTGGAAAGTGTTGGACTGCCCAAGATTGAAACAGGAGAGATACTAAATAAGGAATTAAAATATCAATTCCTTCCAACCAACTCATCATGGGTTGCAAGAGATGGACGCATGAAGCAAAATGGCACGGTGAGGGAGTGTGTCAAGAAATTCTCGTCCTTGATGCTGAATGTAAGTAATATGGAAGAGGAAGACAAGTTGCATTACTTCATGAGGCGATTGAAGGGCTGGGCGCAATTGGAGTTGAGAAAACAGAATGTTCAAAGCCTCTCTACTGCTATTGCGGCAACAGATACGTTAGACTTCAATATATGTGATAACCCTGCTAAATCTTCGCATTCAAAGTCCGACGGAAGGAAAGACAAAACAAAAGAATGGAAGAAAAGTGGAAAAAGCCAAGCTCCCAAATATGAAGGATTTGCCAAGAATGGGAGGTAAGCAGAGACTTCCAATGTTAAGGAAAGAAGCGAGAAGTTCAAAGGCTGCTTTACTTGTGGTGGACCGCACTTGCAGAAGGACTATCCGGTGCAGGCTAGGGTAATGCTATGGTGGCTGCGGAAAAACATGAACAAGTATCAGAGGCAAATACTATTGTGGCAGATGTTAATGGAGCAACATGGGCATGTATGAGGTCTTGGGGCAGGCAAGACATGCTTGGCAAAGGCTTGACAAAGCAGTGTGGGCAAAATTCGGGCGGCATGACACGGCATACATGCCAAAGTCAGTGGCACAGGCACTTCGGGTTGTGGTAGCGCTAAGTGCGAGCTAGTTAAAGTACGGCAGTGCGGGATGATGGCAAATGCTTTCAATAGCTAAGGCAAGGCTATGTGAAGTTAAATACAAGCAATAGCATAGGTGAAACAAGGGTTGACATGGGCAAGGCAGGAACTCGGCCAAGGCATGTGCGGGCAGCAGTAGCGTCGGGCGTGTACGGAAAAATTATGGACGGCAGATTGCGGGAAAGGCATTGGTGCGGAGAAATATCAAAATGACTAAGGTTGGGCGCAATTGCCTTGGCCACACATCAGCTGACTAAGTCAAATGTTGTGCACATGCCAAAGCAGTTGGTGGTTTCCTTTTCGTAACCACCTTTACCCATGTCTGATTTATACTTGTATCCACTATCATTTTGTGTAGAACATGGCCTATATAGTTGGGGGTGTCAACTACAAGATAGGAACATACTTAGTTTTAGCCCGACAAGTGGCAAAAGTTATAGACAACAAGTGTCCATATACTGTCAAGTCTTAAGGCTGTATGTGTGCTATAAATAGGTGCCTTTGGACTTGGTCAGATTTTAAGTGCAATTTCGTGTGAAGTTTACGCGGGAAACAATAGTGGAACGTGAGGGTTTCTACGTGTTTCAAAAGGGACCAAGGCTAGGTATTGGGTAGGTCTTAGTGTTGGCTAAAGAACGACTTGTGTTCTTTGCCAAAAGTAGGCCTGTGGTAAAATTGTGATCATAGTTAAGTGAGAGTTCCTTTGTAAGTTTTCGAAATTAATACAAAGGTTGGAATTTTCTCGTATTTGATTGTATTCATTTCAATTTGCTGCCAAAATTCATTTAAGGCCAAACTTGCTGAAAATTTGGCTAAGTGTTGGGATAGGCTGAGTCAAATGCGCAACTTAATTGCCGCGCGGGTGTGACTTTGGACGGAACAAAAATGCCCTTTGACAACCATCATCCAAAATAGTTTAATCTCTATAATAAACGATTCATTTACTGTTTCTTTCCCTCATTGTCTTTTATGGCGGCAGTTTCTCTCTCTTTGGTTTTCTTCTATTCCCAGGCCATCCTTGGCTGCTAATTATAACAAACAACACATATCTTCGCATAAAAATCTTGAAATTTTATAAATCTATTCTAGTATTATAGTAATGACTCATTTATTACTCTATTCTTAATTGGAGGTTATTCACTTTTGTTAGGGAAGCTTTACTGAGTACAATATTTTTTCATGGTGCTCCAATACGAGATGTGAAAAACTAAACAAAATTAACTAGTCGTTATGGACGAATCTACTCCTTTGTACAGCCATAAAGGACAAAAAAAGAAATTATTATTATAAAATAAAAGCGACTTAGTAAAACATGAACAAGATATAGAGATATAGAGAGAAAGAGAGAAGGAAGAGATTTTCTTCTTCAATTGTGTGTTTTTCCTATCTATTACAAGGCTTTTATATAGGCATAAAAAGTGAAGAAAATATGTCATGGAATATGTCATTGAACATACAAAATATGTCATTTAATATGTCATTAACCATTTGAGATTAAGATCATGGAAGAAGAGTAAACATCCACCATAAATTTATATTTATCATAACACTCCCCCTTGGATGTCCATTGATAATGTGCCTCATTAAAACTTTACTAGGAAAAAAAAACCTTATGAAAAAAAAATTCTAGTGAAGGAAAAAGAGTACACATGTTTAGAAATACGTATTTTGGTTGCCTCGTTAAAAACCTTTCAAGGAAAACCCAGTGGGACAAAACCTTGTACGGAAAAAAGAGTACAATGCGTATTAACTCCCCCTGATGAGAGCATCAATTCACATCCTTAAGCCTTCGCATCCGATCTTATGTACTAGCTTCTTGAAGGTTGAAGTCGGTAGAGATTTTGTGAACAAGTCAGCCATATTTTCACTTGAACGAATCTGTTGCACATTGATATCACCATTCTTTTGAAGATCATGTGTGAAAAATAACTTTGGTGAAATGTGTTTTGTCCTATCTCCTTTTATGAATCCTCCCTTCAATTGAGCTATGCATGCTGCATTGTCTTCATACAAAATCGTGGGTAGTTTGTCACATTTCAAACCACATTTGTCTCGAATAAGATGTATTATAGACCTCAACCACACGCACTCTCGACTTGCTTCATGAATAGCAATTATTTCAGCATGATTAGATGAAGTAGCCACAATTGATTGCTTAGTTGATCGCCAAGATATGGCAGTGCCTCCACAGGTAAACACATAACCTGTTTGAGATCGTGCCTTGTGTGGGTCAGATAAATACCCAGCATCAGCATAACCAATAAGATCAGGACTGCAATTATTGCCATAAAATAATCCCATATCGGTAGTTCCTTTTAGATACCGCAATATGTGTTTGATTCCATTCCAATGTCTCCTTGTAAGAGCAGAGCTATATCTTGCTAAGACATTAACTGAAAAGGTTATGTCAGGCCTTGTAGTATTGGCAAGATACATTAGTGCACCGATTGCACTAAGATATGGTACTTCTGGACTAAGTAGTTCTTCATTCTCTTCTTGAGGTCGGAATAGATCCTTATTCACATCAAGTGATCGAACAACCATCGGAGTACTTGATGGATATGCTCCATCCATATAAAACCGTTTCAATACCTTTTCTATGTATGCAGATTGGTGAATAAAAATTCCGTTTGCCAAATGTTCAATTTGCAAACCAAGACATAATTTTGTCTTTCCGAGATCTTTCATC
>MDKF010626740.1:0-43262 GCA_026770625.1 Nicotiana glauca | reverse complement strand
CCTAATTAATTCCCTTTTATTTATTTTAATTTTTTGGAATTCTTTACTTGGGGTAAAAATCACGTGCTCACATTAGTATTAGTGGACTTTGTTCTAGCTGATCCTTTTCCAGTTGACTTGTAAGTCGCCTAGTTTGACTTAACAAAACTATGACTAGTGGATTTGCGTATGCCATTGAGTTGCATTTACAATTCCTAAAATTCATCCTGAAGTACCTCGTTTTCAATTTCACATACTTCAAGCTTGAGTTACCAGTCTTTCTTGTCTCCATTGAGTTTCTTTAGTTCATTTATCATTTTTTGAGATTATTTTAAAGTAAGGTCAAGAATATTCTGCAACTCATTACATCTTTCACGATTGTAAAATCTTACCTCGCTTGTTTCACCTCGTGTCATGAAATAATTCTCATTAGAATCTTTGCATTCATCGTCTGATGCATCTTCATCATTCCAGCAACCTGAACAGTTCATGTCATTTTCCAAGAGTGTCATGAAGCATATATTTGCTATCTCTTCAGGTTCAAAACTATTTTCATCACTCCAGCTTCCAATAATTTGTTCTTGTTGAATCCACTGGAAACCTTTCTTTTAAGTTCTGGGCATTCAGCTTGAATATGGCCACACTCATAGCATTTTCCATCATTCTTTTTTTGTTCATTTGATTGGCTGGTCGCCTGGGCGGTATTCTACCTCTTATTATGTTTCTGAATCTTCTCATTAGACCATGCATGTTCCTTGATACCATGGAAATTTCTTCTTCAAGAGCTTCAGGGTCATCATTAATATCATTGTCTGTTCTTTCAGTTGTAGCCTTGAAAACGATTGTTTTCTTCTTTTCTTCATGGTTTGTTTTCTTGAGGTGAGTTTTCTAGAATGCTAGAAGATCTCCTCGAAGCTCATCATAAGAGATTTTATTCAGATATTGTGATTCAAGTGCAACTATTTTGTCTGCCAAGTGGTAGGTAGATTCCTCAAAAATTTTCGAACTTGATAACCGCTTGAGTATGGTTTACCAAAAGCTTTTAGATCGCTAATGATTTTGCTGAACCTTGCAAATATTTCTTCAATGTATTCTCCTTCTTTCATCTCGAAAAGTTCGTAGTCATGAACTAACATGTTGATGTGAATTTCTTTCACTTTGCTTGTTCTTTCATAAGTAACTTCCAATTTATCCCACATTTCTTTGGTTGTATCACAAGTAGAGATTTTTTCATATTCCTCTCCACTTATAGCAATATAGAGTAAGTTTCCTACTTTAGCATTGACTTGAATAATTGTCATCTGGTCGTTTGTGTATTCATCTATATCTTCTGGATCAGTAGGTGGTTGAGCAGTTGCTGGTAGTGGATAGTTTTCCTTTTTGATAACTCGCCAAACTTTGACGTCATAGGACTTTGCATATATTTCCATATGGACTTTCCAGGGAGAAAAGTGCTGTCCATTGCAATACAGTGGCCTAAATTGCAATTTTCCTTCTTGAAAGAGTGCTCCAACAATAACATGATTTTCCGTGATCGTTTCTCACAAGCTATTAATCAAAGAAGTGTGAGACTAGCTCTATGTAATGATCCAACCGGTCGTTTTGAGAGTTAGAGCCCTAATCCCATATTAATTGCATCCCCCGTATATTTTTCTTCTATTTTGACTTGCCGGGAGGTTTCATTTTGGTTTTTGAAGTGTTTTCGGACACTTAGTCCCTAAATGAAAGGTTAAGTCTTGGAATTTAGATTGTAGTTGGACAGTGTGAAGATGGTTCTAGAATGCAGTTCCGTCAATTTTGTTAGCTCCATTGGGTTTAGGGCTTAGGAGCATGTCCGGATTGTGTTTTGGAGGTCTATAGATCATTTATGCTTGAAATGGAGAAGGTCGAATTATTAAAGTTTTGGGCCGGTAGTGGAATTTTTGACTGTAAGTTGGAGTAGGTCCGTTATGTGAATTATGACTTGTGTGAAAAATTTGCGGTCAATCCGAAGTGGTTCGGGTTGTTTCGGTATCGATTGTCGAATTTGGAAGTTTCTTGTTCATTAAGTTTGGATTCGAGGGCGATTTGTGTTTTTAGCATTGTTTAATGTTATTAAATGGCATGACTAAGTTCGTATGGTGTTTTAGGACTTGTTGGTATGTTTAGTTGATCTCCCGGGGTCCTTGGGTGAGTTTTGGGTGCTTAACAGACTAGTTTTTGGACTTGGAAGGTTGCAGAAATTTGCTGTGTTCAGTTCCTAGTTTTCTCTTATGCGATCGCGTAAGAGGAGACATCATCGCGTAGGTTTGTTTGAGGTTAGTGGAAATTTGACTTATGCGTTCGTGAGTGAAGGGATGTGATCGCATATGGTGGTCAGGTGTGCATCGCGAACACGTGGGCTATGCCGCATTTGTGAATAGGAATTGAAGCCGCAATGGAGTTTAAGTGAGTGTTCAATGCGGTCGCTTGAGGAAAAACAAGATCGCGTAGAGGTAAGTAGTCAGTGGTTCGCAATCGTGTGTGTGTTGACGCGTTCACGTAGTATATTTTTAAATGGGTTGAAATTTTGTTCTCGCATGAGTTGTTTCGCGATCGCGTAGTGTGAGCACCTGGGCAGATATAAACATTTCAAAATCGTGGGGTTAGCCATTTTTGTCAAAACTTGAGTTTGGGAGCTCGGATTTGCACCAGATTTTGAGGGATTATAAGAGATATCAATTGAGTAACAATCCTTAACTTGATTTTGTCATTTCCCACTAATCTATCATTAAGTTTATCATTTAATTTTGGAATTGGGGGTGAAAATTGGAGAAATTCGAGAAAGTTCTTAGGTCAAATTTGTGGTTTTGGTCGAGGTTTTGGTGTTGGATTTGAGTAAATTGTGTATGGTTAGACTCCTGAGTAAATGGATTTCATATTTTGTGACATTTACCCAATTTTGAGACGTGGTCCTGGGGAGGAGTTTTGGGTGTTTTTTTCTATTTTCTTTCCTTAGCATTGATTTCAGTAGCTAGATCGATTGCTCGTAGCTATATTTACGTTATGTAGTTGATTTGGCTAGATTTGGGCCATACGGAGCCGGATATTCATGGAAAGAGCATTGTTTCAGATTGATTGAGCTTGGTTCTAGGTATGTGGCTCGCCTAACCTTGTGTGGTGGAACTTCTCTTAGGATTTGGTACTGTTTGATATATGAGCACCCTGTACGTAAGGTGACGAGTACGTACACGGGCTATTTGATGTAAAAATCCATTTTTCACTAAGTCATAACCTGTTTTCTCCTTGTTTGAATTAAATTAGCATATGTATTATCCGCTTTAGATTAGAAGAGCATGCCTACATTAGCATATGTATTATTATATGCATCATGTTTAGTGAAATTACATGGTTTTCTTGATTTGAGCTTAATCTATACTGTAGATTTTCTTGTTGTGACTGGTATTTATATTGGTTGAGTTGAATATCTGCTTTGGGACTATGGAACGGTATTTGTATTGCATATTTACTTTGGGACTACAGAACAATATTTTGGGAGATGCCCCAGTACTACATATTTAATTTGGGACTACGGAACGGTATTCGGAAAGATCATCCCCTGCACATTTACGTTTGGGACTACGGGACAGTATTCCCTATAGCTATTACTGTGTTTTCAGCTGTTGGCTTTTATTGAATTATATTCGTTATGTATTTATTTTATTGTAATATTTCTTTGTGTCTTATTCTATTATATTTATACCAGTAGAGACCTGACCTGATCTCGTCGCTACTTAATTGAGGTTAGTCTTGGCACTTACTGGGTACTATTGTGGTGTACCGATGCCCTTTTATGCACATGTTTTCAGTGTGCAGATCCAGGTACTAGCTATCATCCTCGAGTCTAGCTCTGCAGTTGCTGCCTCAAGAGACTTTAAGGTACATCTGCCCGCGTTCTCAGACCTCGTAGTCCCTTTCTCTCCCCTTGTTTTAACTTCCCCCTTATTTTCATCAGTCATTGATGTATAGAGTAGTAGAAACTCTTAAAAGCTTGTGACATTCTGGGTTTTAGGAATAGTGATTATTGTATATGCCGAGTGGCATCATTTCTGCTTATTAACTAGATTTGTTAATTGTTATCTTTGTGTTTCCATCTCATTTCTGCAATATTAGGCTTACCTAGTCGTAGAGATTAGATGCCGTCACGACAGTTCACGGAGGGCGAACTTGGGCCGTGACACTCTGATACCAATTGAAAGTACAAGAGGGGGGGGGGGGAGGTGAATTGATTATCTTTAAAAACTTTTATAAGTAGTTGATTAGTTTACCAATTAGTCGACTAGAAAAAAGAATAGGATAATATTAAATGCGGGAAATAAAGACACCAGAATTTTTATACTAGTTTGGATTCAATATGAATCCTAGTCTAGCCCCTTTGTGTTGCAAAGGTGTGTTCTTTCAGTGATAGATGTTTCTTGAGTACAAAATGAATGGTGTAGCTTTACACCAATAACATAGTCTCTATGTCTCTTTTCTTTTCTTGATACATTGCCTCACTAGTGTTTATCTCTTTTTCTTCTCTCACTAATTACACAATAGGTCTAAAGGAACTACAACGCTTGTTTGGAGTACAACAAGAAGAGAGTGGATGGTTTGCTCAAAGTATTTCCTTTTCATGTTCAGAACGTCTGTATATATACATTCCATGAGGCTTTCAAGAATCTTGACAGATTGCAATCACATGGGAGTTGATCCTTGAAAGGAATCATAGATTGATTCTTTCCAAGAATAAGGTTAAGTTCCCATAATTCTTCCTTGATTTATGGTCTTGACGAGCTTTCCATCGGTTGGGCATATCTCTATGGTACTTGAGTCATATCCGATGGATTCCTTGATTTTTGGCTTCATTGATTTTCGGTGATTGCGTTTCCCTTTGATTTGGGATCTTCCAGTAATAGCTTCTATCAGTCTCAGATTGATTATCGCCAGATCTCTGTTGTTTCTTCCTTTTTCATCGCGGATTCCTTTCCTTGTTAGCTTTAGTCAATCATTGATTAACTGTTCTTGCCGCATCTCCGCTACTTCTTCCTTTTGTGTTGCTGATCGTTGATTTCTTCCTTTGATCTACTCTTGGTTGGTATTGCTTCTTGAATCCCTATTGCTTCTTGAATCCCTTTAATTTATTCCTTGAGACCCTACACCAAATGTAATATATTATTTTTCATCATTGGAACTTATAATTAACAGCAGAAGTGTGTTGCACTCTCTATAACTGAAGCAGAGTATATTGCCACTACTGAAGCTAGCAAGGAGATGGTTTGGATGAAACAGTTCCTTCGAGAGCTTGGACTACATCAAAACGAGTATGTCGTCTATTGTGACAGTCAAAGTGCAATAGACCATAGCAAAAAAACCATTTATCGTGGAAGGACACATCATATCGACGTGAGATATCACTGTATTCGAGAAAAATAGACGATGGATGTGATGACCCAAAAGGTCATCTCATATTTTAGAATTTGAATCCGAGTTTCGAGGCCTTGAAAACCTCATTATCTTTCTCCTCGGTTTGCATGCGCAGTCCGGGCACATTTCCGGAAAGCTTTTATGTGAAATTTAAGAAAAATATTGAATTTAGCCTTTAAAATTGATTTAAATTGACTTCGGTCAATATTTTTCGTAAACGGACTCAGACCCATGATTTGATGGTCCTGTAGGGTCCGTAATTAAATATGGGGCTTGGGCGTATGCCCAGAATCAAATTCTGAGGTCCCTAGCCCGAGAAAAGAATTTTTAAAGAAAATTATTTGCTGTAAAATATAAGGACTTTTGGAAATGAAATGGTGTGTGATCCTGATAGTATCGAGCCCGTATTTTGATTTCAGAGTTCAGTACAGGTTTAATATAATATTTATGTCATATATGTGAAATTTGGTGAAAAGCGGAAGAGATTTGATATAAATCGGACCCTTGGTTGAGATAAAAAATTGAATTACTTTATGAATTTCATGAGATTTGGTGTCAAATTCGTTCTTTAAGATGTTATTTTGGTGATTGGATCGTACAAGCAAGTCCGTCTGATGTTTATAGACTTGTGTGCATATTTGGTTTGGAGCCTTGAGGGCTCGGGTGAGTTTTGGATAGGCCACTGAGTGTTTTGGGACTTAGGAAATTTTCTGTTGCAGCTGGCATTTTGTTGCAGGTCTGATCTCGCAATTATGATGTTAGGGTTCGCAATTAGAGCCTCTCAGGCTTTGCAATTGTGAGGGTTTTATCGCAATTGTGAAAAAGCCCTGTCCAGAATTAGTTCACAATTACAAACATCTCCTTCGCATTTGCGAAGTCAACAGGAGGTCAACATTCGCAATTGCGACTAATTGTTCGCAATTGCGACAGCATCAAACATTGCAGCAGGTTCGCATTTGCGAAGCCTGTCTCGCAATTGTGAAGCTCTTGCGCAAATGCAACATCTGCACTTGAGTAAAAGGTGTCTTGGGATAGGATTTTCACTTCATTGCTCAAAATTTCAAAACCTAAACTCCAAAGGGCAATTTTCAAGAGCAAATTCGTCCCCAAATCATAGGTAAATGGATTTTAACACTTTTTCTTCAATCTATTTCATCTTTTTACATGATTTCAAAAATGTAGAGTTTTTCATGGGAAATTGGGTGTCCTTGGGCAGAAATTAGGATTTTCAAATTTTGGGAATTTGGGCCTCAATTTGAGGTCGAATTTCACAACCAATTGCATATTTGGGTTCGTGGGTGAATGGGTAATTGAGTTTTGGTTCAAACTTTGAGGTTTGACCAAACGTGTCCGAGGTCGGTATTTATTTGGGGAAAACATTGGGAAATCTATATTCATGCATTATAATTGGTTTATTTAGCATTTATTGATGTTATTAAGTAAATTATGACTAGATACAAACGGATTGGAAGTGGAACCGAGAGGTAAAGCGGTAACTGAGGCTTGATTTTATCCGTGGAATTTAGGTAAGTGTTTGTTCTAACCTTAGCTTGAGGGAATATATGTTGTGGTCTTATTTGCTACGTGTTAGTGTTGAGTACGACATATAGGCGCAGTGACGAGTATTTATACGTTGGTGTCGAGCATGCAAGTGAGTCTTATATTGTGACTCTTATTATGTACTGTTCATGCTTAAATTGATGATTATCCATGTTGAACAAGACTTACGATATTTTCTTGGTAATTGACCATTGTTGAGTATTGACTCAAGTTGAGACTTATTCCGTGGAGTTAACTGTTGAAACGATATTGGTTATCGTTGATTCCCTTGCTGGGATGTTATTGTTTCTATTGTTGATTCCCTTGCCGAGATGTATTATTTCTATTATTTGGGTGGGAAGAGAGTAAATCACGAAGGGTG
This sequence comes from Nicotiana glauca, assembly GCA_026770625.1. Taxonomy (NCBI): domain Eukaryota; kingdom Viridiplantae; phylum Streptophyta; class Magnoliopsida; order Solanales; family Solanaceae; genus Nicotiana; species Nicotiana glauca. The sequence goes on along the minus strand of MDKF010626740.1, from coordinate 35,938 downwards.
TTTCCGTGCGGTGAGTGAGTGCTAATGCACGAAGAGTGATGCCGTGCCGATATTGTGAGTGTTAATACACGAAGGGTGATGCCGTGCCATTTCTGTTGTTTATTATGGTGAGAACGAGAGTAAAAGCATAAAGGGTGATGTCGTGAATGTGTTATTGTGTCATTATTCCTGTTGATACAAACATGGTGTTCATTATGCTTCTCTGTTGAATTACTGTCAGAACTTAATATCCCCTGCAAAATGTTCCCCTTCCCATCTTTATCTTTTATTTTTCTATTAATATTTGTCCTACTCGTATATGATTTAACTGCACAGGTCCATATGGTTTTCGTGTCCTAGCATCGCCACTACTTTGTCGAGGTTAGGCTACATGTGATCAGTTATACTCGTGAGGCCTAGTTTTCATGAGTAGGCACCATCACGATTCCCGAGGGTGGGTAATCCGGGCCGTGACAATGGATCTGTGCAGGTCATGAAGATCCATACAAGTGAGCATCCTTCAGATATACTGACTGTCACGGCTTGGATTTCTCACGCTCGGGCGTCGTGATGGCGCTTACTAGTGGAAGCTAGGTAAGCCAATTGCCCTAATTACTTAACCTTTTTTATTTTTAATCATTAAACAATGGTGTATAAACATCATATAAACATCGGAATTAAATAAGCGGAAGACTAAAATGTAGCAATTTAATAATAATACCAATATCAATCAATAACATAAACTACCCAGAACTGGTGTCACAATATCACAGACTGTATAGAAATACTACAAATAAAGGTCTGAAAGATTAATACAATGTTGTTTCTGGAATATATGAAAAAAATAGAATGAAAATATGGAAGGAGACGCCAAGGCCTGCGGATGCTTGCAAGACGACCTGACAGTGGTACAAAAGTTGCAGCACCGGGATCTGCACACAGTGCAGACTGTAGTATCAGCACAATCGACCCTATGTGCTGGTAAGTGCCTAGCCTAACCTCGGCGAAGTAGTGACAAGGCTAGGACAAGACTACCAAATAAACCTATAGAGTTAAATCATATACATCAGAAAATAAAGGCAGAACTTTACAATTAAAGATAGGAAGGGGAAACGTGCAGCGGGGAACAAAAAGTATCAACAGAAAACCAACAGTTAAATGTCGAGAAATCATAACTCAATTATCAATAAAAAATCAGGAAATCAAAGACAAGTGCACGGCATCACCCTTCGTGCTTTTACTCTCGTCCTCACCATAAAATCAACATAATTGGAACGACATCACCCTTTGTGATTTTACCTCACATAATCATGGCACGGAATGATCCTCCATGCATTATCACTCATATCATGGCACAAAATTGTACATCGTGCGGCACGACATCACCCTTTGTGCTTTAATACTCTCTCACAAATATCTTGCACGGCATCACCCTTTATGATTTAACATTATTCCTTACCCAAAAAATAATTACAAAGCAACAAGGGCAAGGGAATCAATAAAATCACAATACAATCCCGGCAAGGGAACAATAGTATAACAACCATATCTTGGAAAGGGAAACAATATCAAAAGCAATAACATCCCGGCAAGGGAGATAACATCAAAAGTAATAACTTCCTGTCAAGGGAGACAATATCATAAACCTCTTCTCTTTTTCACATTTACTTCACAACTCAATTAACAACTTGAGCCAATGCTCTACAATGTTCAATTGCCAATAATATTCCCACAAATCATTTTACAACTTGAGCCAATGCTCTTCAATGTTCATCTACAGTTATTACTTCCACAAGCCTTATTCAACAATAGATATCATCATATAAAGCATGAACAATACGAAACAGAGTCACATAAATCATAGTATAAGACTCCTGGGCATGCTTGACACCAACGTATAGATACTGGTCACCATGACTATACGCCTAATCATAGTACTCAACAATTAACACATAGAAAATAAGACACAACTCCTAATCACTCAAGATAAGGTTAGACCAAATACTTACCTCGACGACACGAACACAATTCAAGCCTCAACTACCGCTTTACCTCTTGATTCTACCACCAATTCGCTTGTATCAAGCCACACGTTACTTAACTATATCAATAAATGCTAAATGAATCAATTCTAATGCATAAAAATAGGTTTTCTAAAGTTATTCCCAAAAAGTCAAATATCGACCCTGTGCCCACATGGTCAAAACCCGAGGTTCGAACCAAAACCCGATTACCCATTCACCTACGAACTCAAATATATAATTTGTTTTGAAATCAAAAACTCAAATCGAGGTCCAAATCACCAAAATTCAAAAATCCTAAGTTCTACCCAAAAACACCCAATTTTCCCCATGAAAACCCTTGATTTTGAGTTGAAATCATGTAAAAGGATAGATTAGATTGAAAGAAATGAGTTAGAAATGAGTTAGAAATGACTTACAAATAGTTTGGAAGAGTAGTTGTCTTTGAAAAATCGCCCAAAGGTGTTTAGGTTTTGAGAAGGTTTGAAAAATGGATGAAAATGCATCTAAGTCCCAATTAACAGGTCTCTGATGTCGCAATTGCGACCAGGGTTGCAATTGAGAGCCTCTTCAGGACCTGTCATCTTCGCATTTGCGAAGAAGAAGTCGTAATTGTGACTGGCCTTTTTCGCATTTGTGACTCTGGCTTTTTTTTGCATTTGCGATGAACTGGTCGTATTTTCGATCAATGCATGCCTAGGCCATCTTCGCATTTGCGATACAGCTTCGCATTTGCGAGTGCGAAGCCTGCAAGGCTGCAACACACCAGCAATTTCCTAAGTCAAATTTCACTATGTGGCCTATCCATAACTCACCCGAGCGCTCGCGGCTCTATATGAAACATGCATGCAAGTTCAAAAACATCATACGGACTTGCTCGTGTGATCAAATCATCAAAATAACATGCATAACTACGAATTTAGCATCAAAATCAAAGAAAAATCTCATAAACTCTTAAGTTTAAATTTTAACAACTGATGGTCCGATTCACGTCATATGAAGTCCGTTTCTTACCAAATTTTACAGGCTCAACTTAAATCCCATAAAAGACCTGTACCGGTCTTCAAAACCAAAATACGGGCCCGATACTATCAAATTCTTTTACACTCAAATTTATAAAAAATAATAAAAATTTCAGTTAAACAATTTTTTTCAAAAATTCATTTTTCGGGCTTGGGACCTCGGAATTCGATTCCGGGCATACGCCCAAGTCCCATATTTCTTACGGACCCTCCGAAATCGTCAAATCATGGGTCTGGATTTGTTTACACAAAATATTGACCGAAGTCAACCTTAATTCATTTTAAAAGAAAAATTCATCATTTTTCATAGATTTTCACATAATGGCTTTTCGGATACACGCCCGGACTGCGCATGCAAATCGAGGTAAGACAAAAATGAGGTTTTAATGCCTCGAAACATAGAATTGTTTTCCAAAACAACTGTTGACCTTTTGGGTCATCACATTCTCCACCTCTAAAATAACCGTTTGTCCTCGAACGGATATATGAAGGAAGTACCTTAGTCGGAGAAAAGATGGGGATAACGGCTCCGCATATTAAACTCGGACTCCCAGGTCGATGCCTCAAAAGGCTGACCCCTCCACTGAACATGAACATAAGGGAAACTCTTCGATCTCAAACTCTTGTGATCCGTGAACACCTCACAAGACAAGCCATATAAATAGTGCCTCGAAATCTTCTGCACGTGAATAATGGCTGCCAACTCCAAATCATGAACTGGATAATTCTTCTCATAAATCTTCAACTGTCATGAAGCATGAGTAATAACTATGCCATCCTGCATCAACACCGCACCAAGTCCATTACGAGATGCGTCATAATAAACTTTATATGGCCCTGAACCTATGGGAAAAACCAACACTGGTGCCGTAGTCAAAGTTTTCTTGATTTTCTGAAAGCTCGCCTCACACTCGTCCGACCACCTGAACTGGGCACCCTTCTGGGTCAACCTGGTCATCGGGGCTGCAATAGATAAGAACCCCTCCACAAACCGACGGTAATAACGCGCCTCTGTAGCCGATGTGGGTCTAGGCCAGTCCTTAACTACCTCTATCTTCTTTGGATCTACCTTAATACCCTCTACTGATACAACATGACCCAAGAAAGCAACTGATCCCAACCAAAACTCGCACTTCAAAAACTTAGCATACAACCGACTATCTCTCAAAGTCTGAAAAATAACTCTCAGATGTTGCTCATGCTCTTCTCTGCTGTGGGAGTAAATCAAAATATCATCAATGAAGACTATCACGAATGAATCCAATTAAGTCTTTAACACTTGGTTCATCAAATCCATGAAAGTTGCTGGGGAATTTGTCAACCCAAATGACATCACCAAAAACTCATAGTGTCCGTACCGAGTACGGAAAGCTATCTTAGGGACATCAGATGCCCTAATCCTCAGCTGACGGTAGCCAGATCTCAAGTCAATCTTCAAAAATACCCTGGCACACTAAAGATGATCAAACAAATCATCAATCCTCGGCAATGGATACTTATTCTTGATTGTAACCCTGTTCAATTTCCGGTAATTTATACATATTCTCATCGATCCGTCCTTCTTCTTAACAAAAAGCACAGGCGCACCCCAAGGCGAGACACTAGGTCAAATAAAGCCCTTATCAAGCAAGTCTTGCAACTGCTCCTTCAATTCTTTTAACTCAGGCGGGGCCATACGATACGACGAGATAGAAATGGGCTGAGTGCCCGGAGCCAAAACAATGCAGAAGTCAGTATCCCTGTCGGGTGGCATACCCGGCAGGTCTGAAAGAAAAACCTCAGGAAACTTAAGAACGACATGCATAGAATCCATAGAAGGAACCTCAGCACTAGAATCGCGAACATATGCTAAATAGGCCAAACACCCCTTCTCGACCATACGCCGAGCCTTCATATATGAGATAACACTATAGGTAGAATGAACAGGAGTCCCTCTCCACTTTAAACAAGGCAACCCCGACAAGGCTAAGGTCACAGTCTTGGCATGACAGTCCAAGATAGGGTGGTAAGGAGATAACTAGACCATCCCAAATATGACATCAAAATCAACCATATCCAAAAGTAACAAATCTACAAGAGTCTCAAGACCCCCAATCACAACTATAAATGGACGATAGACATGATCTACCACAATAGAATCACCCACCGGTGTAGACACATATATAGGAGCACTCAAGAAATCACTAGGCATGACCAGATACAATGCAAAATAAGATGACACATAGGAGTATGTAGATCCTGGATCAAATTGAACTAAAGCATCTCTACTACAAACAAAAATAGTACCTGTGATAACTACATTGGAAGCCTCATCCTCATGCCTGACTGGAAGAGCATAACATCAGGGCTGGGCCCCATCGCTCTGAAGTACATCCCTGGGATGTCCTGCTACTGGCTGGCCTCCGCCTCTAGCAGCCTAAACTTTACCTCTAATACCTGTACCTCCCCCTCTAGCACCTCTATCTCTACATCTAGCTGGCTGAGCGGGCTTTGGAACACTCGGTGCTTGAACTTTGGCACGAGAACCCTGATACTGAGAGCTGCTCGAGGGAAAAATCTAGTAGTATGACCCGTATCGCCACAAGTATAACAAGCCCTCGCCTGCCGAGACTGCTGACCCTGACGACCTGAATGACCACCCTAAAAACTCTGGAGCGGCGATGCACTGATAGGAGCTAGTGGTGCACTGTAGGACTGCTGATCAAAATACTGCATATGAAAACCATGGCCACCTAAAGCACGTGAGAAACCTGAAGTGCTGACTGTAAAGGCCTATGAAGATAGCCTTTACCAAAAGAATCCCTACCTCGAGATGAGGCACCACTGAATCTTCCTGAATGATGAGTCCTCTTGTCAAACCCCTGACCACCTCCCTGTGATAGAACCATCTCAACCCTCCTGGCCACATTGACAGCATCCTAAAAGGAAATCTCACTCCCCGTCTCCTTAGCCATCTGAATTTGAATTGGTTGAACGAGTCCCTCTATGAAACTCCTCATGCACTCTCTCTTAGTAGGAAGTCTAAGAAAAAAATGACGGGCCGAACCAATAAACCTGGTCTCGTACTGAGTAACAATCATAGAACCCTGCTGGAGACGCTCAAACTGCCTCTGATAGCTCTTCCTTTGAGTGATAGGAAGAAACTTCTCTAGAAATAGCTGAGAAAACTAATCCCAATTCAAAGCAGGTGACCCAGCTAGTCTAGCCAAACAATAATCTCTCCACCAAGTCTTGACGGATCCAGACAAACAAAAAGCGGCAAAGTCGACTACCGCTCCCCTTTTTTCTCGCGAAATCGGGTTTATGACATTTGTAAGGACAACTCATTCCATTTTGGGAATTGGGTTTAAAAGAGTTGAAGAGTCTCCACCTAATTATTTAAATGCATTAGGACACTAAGAAGGGTTTCATTTTGATAACCAGAGATTGTGTAAGGGCTTGAAATTATTGCAAGGGAAAGGTGTTAGGCACCCCTCAGAATCCACTAGTGTGGTTCCCGGCCAAGCTATTGTTGTGACTTTAAGCATAAGTAACATGTAAGCAAGTAAGATTTGCAAATAAGAGGGGATTTTCACATAATGGTTGCAAATAGTGAAGCTAAAAGAAACAAAATAAAAGCTAAATTTTGAGAAAAATAGTTTGAAAAATTTGAAAATAAACAAGTAAAAGAGAAGGGGGGGGGGGGTTTCCTAATTTTATAAATAATATGGATCCCCCAACACAACACCCGGTAACCACTTATACATGTGGTGTTATCACGTGGTCATCATATCCATAACTACCCTTTCCCACCCCGTTAAGGTATTAAATACGGAATGGTTTCATTTTACTTATTGCATGCTAGTACCCGCCCCAGTCCTATTAGTCCTTGAGTCATTTAGGACTACTAATCCTAAAGGGAAGGGATGTTGGCCTTTATAGTTTCAAAGGAAAAAATACTAAGGCGACAAGCAAGAGCACATATAACACGCATGGGGAAAACACATAAACAAATAAGGCTCAAACAGGCCTCCTTATATCAAAGAAAAGCATATAGTTTAGCATGTCTGGCACGTACTGATTAAGTTCTGACTAAACTTAAAGTGGTTGAGGCAAACTGATTTATTACATAGTTCACGTAAGAAGCCCGAACCAGGCCTGCCTGCTGGTTGTAATTAATAAAATCTGATTCAGTTTATAAGTTTAATCTAAGGCTTTCCTAAGTGTTAGATGGAACCTATAGGCATGATATCTACTGTTTTTAGAAATAAAGAAGAAAACTGATTGCGGATTGATTTAGGAAAAGGTTGCTAATTTTAATAGAAGGAGTACAAGTTCTGCAATTGATAATGCATTACTAATGACAGTTTAAACTTGCCAACGAATGAGGTGATTCGGATTTGAATTAGAAGCCCTATAGGCATGTTTTCTATGTGTTTGTTGACTTTAAACACTATTATAGGCATAGAGAAGTGCAAAAATCCTACAACATGCTCTCTAGGTGTTGCATTTTTTATTACGAGCATGATATCAGATTACATTGGTTATTAAGTCCTATAAACATGTTTGCCTAACGAGAGATGAGTATGCAAGAAACAAAAAGGGTCTATAGGCATATTATCTACATGCATGTGCATCCTATAGACATGGTATCTATATATAAGTGTAGAAATTCCTGTAGGCATGTTATCTAAATGAGAATGCAGAAGTTCCTATAAACATGGTAGCTAAATGAGATGCAAAAATCTTATAGACATGGTAACTATATAAGAATTCATGAGTCTCATAGGCATGGTAACTATATAAAAAATGCAAAAGTCTTATAGGCATGGTAACTATATGAAAAATGCATGTCTTATAGGTGTGGTAACTATATGAAAAATGCAGAAATTAGAGATTCCTATAGGCAAGTTATCTACCCATATACATGCATGGTGACCCCTCTCTTTTCACTAATCATCCGCAAAAGTTTATTACCAAGTTATTATAGTCCAAAGAAAATAAAGTAAAGAAAATACATCAGAAATTGAAAATTACAACCAAGGAGAGCCTGATTCAGACTTCCTGTCTGAAGTATAAAGTAAACCAACTCCAAAGATCAATGTTCAAAGCCTTTCTACCACTTAGGTGTATCAGAGATCCCTAAGATCTTCTTAAGAACTTCGGGTGGTGCTTACACCCAAATGTATCACCATATTAAACCAAAGTGCAGTGTGGAAATTCCAGCCCTCAGGTGTCCAAGTTCAAAGGGAACTCAAGGTCCCAAGGAAAGTCAGAATGTAGACAAGAAGAGAGAGTTCTCTTATGTGAGAGTAGGAGTTCAGAAGAATTGTGAATTATAGTGGTGGAGGATTATTAAAATCGTGTGTAGTCTGAAAGAAAAGTAGTGTATTTATAGCATGAAAGTCGTGAGGAAATAAGGTAAGAAAATAATTTGATAACAGATTGTCAATCAATTGCACAAGGTTTCCCTTAATTAAGGGATTCAGATTCTAATGAGTAAAACCAATTAAGAAAATAAATTTATCAAACCCTTTGTACAAAGCATGCAATTGAGGGCAAATACATAAAGGTCATATAAGGGCAGGGTTTTGACAATACAAGGTTTGTGCAAGTAAGGCAAGGGAATCAATTAACAACCAGTAAATCACAAGGTCTGAAATTTGGTATAAATGAATCATGTCATAAAAGCTGAAGAAAGGTTATACCTAAGTCTAGTCACATAGGAAATCAGTAAAAGATGAAAAGAAATCAATCAAGCTATATTCAGAAGGAAGTTTACACTAATTGCAAATTTGAAAACCATTTAGAGGAAAAATCATCATATATAAGGAGCATGTGAGCATGAAAGAAGACTATCGTGTAAATCAGTAGAAAGTTCTGTATAGAAGAGCTTAGCAAAGGTCAACGTCATATGAAAACAAAGAAATCCAAACTTAATTCAAAGACTCGAAGTCAATCTAAAAAAATTAGGGGTCTTGAAATGAAACACTAGTTCCAGCAAACCATAAAGCAAGGATGAGAGGGCACGCAATTGAATCAAAATCATGTTCAAAAGTTTCAGAAAAGGACATGCTTCTTCAACAACAGAACTTATGAAGAATATGATAGCAAGGTAACATGAAATCACAGTAGAAGGATTCAAAGAACATAATGGAAAATACTGATAGGAACAGTAGAAAAGCGTGCTTAGAAGAAACTTAAACAGGGCTCAGTAGAAGGCAAACAAAGAAACTTAAAAACTTAGCAGGAAAATACAGTAGAAGAACACAAGAACACCGGAAAAGTATAGCAGAAAATCACATAGGAAAACACAGTAAGATAAACATATAAGAACATGGTAAAAATTCAGTAGAGAAGTCTACGAGACCATAGTATAAGAAAACACAGTTAGAGAAGCATACAAAAGATTATACGAGAACACAGCAAAGGCAAACACACAAATAACAAAGAAGAAAAATCATAAAACACTTAAAAACTTTCCAGAAAACCCTGAATCGGAAAAGAAGGGTTTTGAAAGTAATTTTCAAAAATAAAATTTAGGGAAATCGTTTAAAAACTCAAGTAGTGAATAGATACACAACAGATCTAAAAGGAATCGGAGAAAGGTTAGGGTTAGGGTTTCAGAAGAACCCTAGAACGAGAAAGGCTTTGAAAGGTCATCGACCTGAGTCGGAGAAGTTAGAATAGGGCTCATAAGACTAGGATACGCCGGAGCAAGGCAGGAGATGGCCGGAAAACTCGAGTCGGCAAAGGTCTGAGTGAAGACCTCCAAGGTCTGGCCTCGAATCTTCATGTATCAAGCACATATGAGCGATAGGAGGTGAGTATATGGGCCTCACACCTTGGGAAGTCATTGATTCCGGTGAGTTTCAAGGTGGGAGATGATGAGAGTTCAGGGAAGGTTCGATATTGTTTGAGAGATGAACGGATTCAAAGGTGGCGTCTCAGATAAAATGTCTTAGAGTAGGGGGTTTGGGAAATTAAAAAGGCAAGGGGGCGTGGCCGTTGATCATTTTGATAAACCGCCTGGATCAAAGGGGAGCCGGACGGGTAAAAATAAACGGGTAAGGGGGTCGGATAATTTAGGATTTCGGCCGGTCCAATTGAGATTAAAAATGGGGTTAAATGAGGGGTCAATTTGGGCTGAAATTGAAATGAAATAGGGATAGATTTTTAAATAGCCACCTTTTTCCTTTTTATTTTATAAAATTAGTAAAATGATTTCTGAAAATAAATTAAAGGTGCTAAATTAGTTAGTAGTATATAAATATTAGATTAAAAATACTGGAATCAAATTTGTAATTATAAACACAATTAATTCTTAAAATAGGCTAATATTGCAATTAAGTGCAATTTAGCTTTAAAAATACAAAAAATTTATAAAAATGTGCAAAAATTACCTGAGCTATATCTTGGTATAAATATAAGAATAAAATTACCGAATCACCAAAATGATAATTTTGGGAATAATTATTGGTTTTGTACTATTAAAATAGGGCAATAAATTGGTTAAAAATATTTTAAAATTAAAAAAAAACTTGGACATGCTTGTATATGAATATATATAATATTTTGAAAGTATTTTGCATATAAAATATACAGCAAAAAATTGGGTATCAACAACTGCCCCTCTTTACCCGGGAAGGATGAAAGAGTTGTCGGGTAAAGATATGATGGCCAATTTTGACCGGACGAAATGGTTTGGAAAGGTAGACCATGCTCTGGTTCTTGAGTTGCCTACATATCCCTAGTTTTACAGGAATCAGGACACATGTAGTTCAGTATCGATCGGCGGGATGTGCCGATGGAGATCTTTCAAGAACAGACGCAATATTTAGGTTGGGATGGATGGTTAAAGTCTGATAGGGCATCGGGAACTGAAGCGGGATCGCTCCTGCTTAGACGGTCGTTGCTAGCCGGTTTACCTACAAACAAGAAATTCAAGTGTATATTGTGCGAAAATTTAAACATGATGCAATTTTCTGTCGGACCATGAATGTTGTCTTTGGATGGTTAGGATGACGTCCTCAGACCATGAAGTCCTGGGCCATGAAGCGTATAATGAAGGATTCAATGGCCATGAAATGATGCTCTCAATCTATGAGAATGATGCCTCCGAACTATGATGCCTTTGAATAATGATATGCAAGAGATTAAAAGGGGTCATCAGGCCATGGCATGGCATTCTCAGGCTATACAAATGGTGCCTCCGAACAATGACGCCTTTTGACAATTTGGCGATCTTTCAGCCTATGCAATGAAATAGGTGGCGATCTTTTAGCCCATGAAAGCATAAATAAAGTTGTGATCTTTCAGCCGTACAATATGTACATAAAGTTGGCGATCTTTCAGCCGATGCAAGATGTAAATAAAAGTGGCGATCTTTCAGCCGATGCACGATGTAAATAGAGGTGGTGATCTTTCAACCATGCAAGTGTAAATAAAGGTGGCGATATTTCAGACGATGCAAGATGTACATAGAGGTGGCGATCTTTCAGCCGATGCAAGATGTAAATAGAAGTGGCGATATTTTAGCCATGCAGATGGAGGTAGAGCTTAACCTCATAAGGCAGAATGGTAGCCTTATGCAATGCAGGAATGCAGATAGAGACAGAGCTTAGTCTCGGAAGACAGAATGGTAGCCTTATGCAATGTAGGAATGCAAATGGAGGTAGAGCTTAACCTCGGAAGGCAGAATGGTAGCCTTATGCAATGCAGTAAATATAGATGGAGACAGAGCTTAGTCTCGGAAGGCAGAATGGTAGCCTTATGCAATGCAGGAATGTAGATGAAGACAGAGCTTAATCTCGGAAGGCAGAATGGTAGCCTTATGCAATGCAGGAATGTAGATGGAGACAGAGCTTAATCTCGGAAGGCAGAATGGTAGCCTTATGCAATGTAGGAATGCAAATGGAGGTAGAGCTTAACCTCAAAAGGTAGAATGGTAGCCTTATGCAATACAGGAAATGTAGATGGAGACAGACTTAGTCTCGGAAGGTAGAATTGTAGCCTTATGCAATGCAAGAATGCAGAGGGAGGTAGAGCTTAACCTCCGAAGGCAGAATGGTAGCCTTATACAAGAAAAAAAGGAGAATAGTAATAAAATTTCTTAGCTGATAGCTGGTAGCTGATTGTGATATTGTGGCTGTTGGGGATATTGTATGTGGATAGCGACTTTGAATAGGTGTGACAATTTCGAGAGTTGTTTTCTTAGACAGTATGAGTGTATAATATATGATGTTGCGACTTGGGTGCCTACATCCAAAGAAAAATCATGAGTTTTGTAAAAGGGAAAGGTTAGTTCGTGTCCCCGCTGACTTTACTTGCCCCGCTCGGCTATGATTTGATGACATGGCATGTATCGTAGGGTAGCATTGCTGAACAAAGCGATTTCGACAATAAACATGCATGAGTTTGTAAAGATATGACATAAGTATATATTTAAGAAATAGTTTTTAGATGAACCGATGACTGTGACGTGGTTCAGGACATTGCAACCTCTCTTGCTTTGGAATTTTGAGGGTCCTCATCAAATTCTACCCCAGTTTAATGGAATTCTGCTTCTGACGATTGCTTGCGATGATCGGCTGAAATTACTTCGAAATTTTGAGGGTCCGTCTCAAAATTCTACCCCAGTTTAATGGACTGCTGCTTCTGACGATTGCTTGCGATGATCGGCCAAAATTACTTCGGAATTTTGAGGGCCCTCTTCAAAATTTTGCCCCAGTTTCCAATTGCGGGGGGAAATGAAAATTTTATTGAATTGTGACCGAACCCATAAGGCTGCCTGTGTATCCCCTCTTAAATGGGAATCAGGTCAGACGTAGTTCACATTACATCATATGAGGAAAGGATAAAGATTACACATACTATCGCTTGACTGCATCTGAATTGATTGGCTTTGGCCAAACTTCTTTGTCCATTTCTGCAAGTATAAGGGCTCCTTCTGTCAGAACCCGGTGAACTATGTATGGACCCTGCCAATTGGGAGTGAATTTCCCTTTGGCTTCACCTTGATGCGGGAAATTTTTCTTTAACACCAGTTGCCCCGGTGTGAATCGTCTTGGTTTGACTCCCTTGTTGAAGGCTCTGGACATTCTGTTCCGATAAAGCTGACCGTGGAAAATTGTATTCATTCTCTTACCATCTATAAGAGCCAGCTGCTCGTAGTGACTTTTTACCCATTATGCATCGTCGAGCTAAAATTCTTGTATGATCCTTAAGGAAGGAATTTCTACTTAGGCGGGAATGACGGCTTCTGTACCATATACCAGCATGTAGGGGGTTTCCCCAGTTGATGCTTGGACTGTGGTGGGATACCCCAATAGAGCGAACGATAGCTTTTCGTGCCATTGCTTATGCTTTTCTATCATCTTCCTTAGTATCTTCTTGATACTCTTATTGGAGGCTTCTACGACTCCATTTATGTGTGGTCGGCAGGCTGTGGAATTCTTGTGTTTGATCTTGAAGGTCCCACACATAGCTTTCATTAAGTCACTGTTGAGGTTGGAACCGTTATCAGTAATGATTGACTCTGGAATCCGGAATCGGCAAACAATGCGATCGCAGACAAAGTCTGCCACAACTTTCTTAGTCACTGCTTTGTAAGATGCTGCTTAAACCCATTTGGTGAAATAATTAATTGCCACCAAGATGAATCTGTGCCCGTTGGAAGAGGCAGGTTCGATTGGTCCAATAACATCCATTCCGCACGCGGCTAACGGTCATGGTGAGCTTGTTGCATTAAGCTCATTTCGAGGCACCTTTATCATGTCTGCATGTAATTGACAACGGTGGCATTTTCGGACATACTGGATGCAGTTTATTTCCATTTTCATCCAAAAGTAACCAGCGCGTAGGATCTTCTTTGCTAGGACAAAACCGTTCATATGCGGACCGTAGGTCCTGGCGTGGATTTCTTCTAGCAGTTTGGATGCTTCCTTTGCGTCGACACACCTTAATAATCCCAAATCAGGAGTTCTCCTATATAGCATTCCTCTGCTATGAAAGAAATTGTTGGACAACCTTCGAAGTGTGTGCTTTTGAGTAGCATTTTCAAGCTCGGGGTGTTCTCCTTTTGCCAAATATTCATTGATGTCATGAAACCAAGGTTTTCCATTTGCTTCTTCTTCGACATGAGCAGAGTAAGTTGGCTGGTCATGGATCTTCACCGGAATAGGATCGATGAAGTTCATATCTGGATGTTGTATCATAGATGATAGGGTGGCTAATGCATCGGCGAACTCATTTTGGATTCTTGGAACATGCTGGAACTCTGTCTTTGTGAACCTCTTTCTCAATTCCTGCACATGGTGCAGAGAAGGGAGTATCTTGGAATTCTTGGTCGCCCAGTCTCCTCGTACTTGATGTATGAGTAGGTCTGAGTCCCAAATTACCATCAACTCTTGGATGTTCATGTCAATGGCCATTTTGAGCCCTACGATGCAGGCTTCGTACTTACCCATATTGTTAGTGTAGGGGAACCTATGCTTGGCAGACACCGGATAATGCTGGCTGGTTTTTGATACTAGGATGGCCCCTTTGCCAACTCTTTTGAAATTTGATGCTCCGTTAAAGAACATCCTCCAACCATCATATGATTATCCAATATCTTCTCCTATGAATGATACCTCTTCATCTGGAAAATACATTTTTAGAGGTTCGTATTCTCCACCTACAAGGTTTTCAGCAAGGTGATCTGCTAGTGCCTATCCCTTGATTGCTTTCTGAGTCATGTAGATAATGTCGAATTCACTCAAAAGGATTTGCCAATTGCCTAGCCTGCCAGTGGGCATTGTCTTCTGAAATATGTACTTCAAAGGGTCCATCCTGGATATGAGATATGTAGTACAGGCACAGAAGTAGTGCCTTAGCTTCTGGGCCACCTAAGTTAGAGCACAGCAGGTGTGTTCTAATAGAGAATACCGGGCCTTGTACAGGGTGAACTTCTTACTGGGATAATAAATGGCTTGCTCCTTATTCCCTGTTTCATCATGTTACCCTAGGACGCAACCGAAGGCACCATCTAACACTATGATGTAGAGTAGAAAAGGTCGACCTGGCTCAGGCTGGACCAATACTGGTGGTGTTGATAAGTATCCCTTGATTTTGTCAAAAGCTTTCTGGCATTCATTGGTCAATTTGGTGGCGGCATCCTTCTTCAACATTTTGAAGATTGGCTCACAAATAACCGTAGATTGGGCTATGAACCGGCTGATGAAGTTAAGTCTCCCCAAGAAACTCATTACATCCTTCTTGTTCTTTGGCGGTGGCAATTCTTGAATGGCTTTGATCTTTGACAGATCTAGTTCTATCCCCCGACGACTCACAATAAACGCAAGTAATTTTCTAGCTAGAACCCCGAATGCACACTTTGCGGGATTCAGTTTCAGGTTGTACCTTCTTAGTCTGTTGAAAAACTTTCTCAGATCTTCCATGTGATCAATGGCTTTCATGGACTTGATGATGACATCATCCATATATACTTCGATCTCCTTGTGTATCATATCATGAAAAATGGTAGTCATGGCCCTCATGTAGGTGGCACCTTCATTCTTTAACACGAACGACATCATCTTGTAATAGTACATTCTCTACAGCGTAATGAAAGCCATTTTTCAGCATCTTCTTCATCTATCCGGATCTGATGATACCCAGCGAAGAAATCCATGAATGACTGCAACTCGTGTTTGGCGTAATTGTCAATCAAGATGTGTATGTTTGGAAAGGGGAAGTCGTCTTTCGGACTGGCCTGGTTGATATCTCGGTAGTCAACACTGACTCTAACCTTCCCGTCTTTCTTTGGCACTGGAACAATGTTGGCTAACCATGTTGGATACTTTACTACCCTAAGAACCTTAGCTTTGACTTGCTTAGTGACTTCTTCCTTGATTTTCATACTCATATTTGTCTTGAACTTTCTGAGCTTCTGTTTTACTGGCGGACATGTTGGATCGGTTGGCAATTTGTAAGACACAATAGATGTAATCAGACCAGTCATGTCGTCGTACGACCAGGCGAATATGTCCTCATACTCCCTTTGAAATTCCGTGTATTCTCTTTTTTCTGACGGCGATAAATGAACGTTGATTCGTGTTTCTTTGATGTTTTTTGCATCTCCTAGGTTAACAATCTCAGTCTCGTCTAGGTTGGACTTAGGTCTGTTCTCAAAATTCTCAACTTCTTTAATGATTTCCTCCGGTATATCATCTTCCTCTGAATCTATGTTCGTTTGTTATGTTGTCTCGTTGCATGTCACAATCATTGGTTCATCAAGATAAGTAATAGTAATGTTGTATAAGTAAAGTAATGAGAGAAAATAATAAGAGTAAGATTTATAAGAAAACTGAAATGCTTTGATAAATTCCAAAACTGTTTGTGAACATCGGAGCTCTTTCTTGCAAAAAAATAAAATACGAAAGGAAAGTAAACTAGTAAAATAAAATAGTGCATGATGCTTGTTCAGCCTTGCTAGCCCGAGGCTCGCCGGGCTCTAATGGTTCTGATAGTCCAGTTATTGAGGCATGTTCCTCTACTTACAGCCTGTATGGAAGGGCCTTCCTCCCTCTCCTCCTCAAAAATGACACAACAATCCATGTCATTGTCTTCCAAGAACAAATTCCTCACTATTACTAGTGCTTCCTCTTCTTCTGAACCATAGATCACTTCGGATGGTTGTAAAGTCTATTCCAAATGGGGTATCGTCTTCTCTAATGGATAATAAGGACCGCGCCATGGCGACGACCAGTCATTGAATTCTTTCCAGGTATACTCATATCCCAATCCGAAGGTGGTGCCATGCTTCTTTAGTTTGATGGGCTTAGTGATCCCTCGGAGATTTTTGCTAAGTCCCTTGCTAGGTCATACCCGCTCCATTTCAATATGATTTTAATTTTGTTGTCCCACCATTTGTCCTTATTGACGGCGCTGACTCCCTCAATGTGGTGGTAAGTTTCTTCGCCTATCCTACTTCTTCCTCCAATTGCTAGAATGGTCTGGCAACTATATATGGGATTGCTATCGTCACCATGAAAGATTACCTCTTGGTGATTCCACTCAAACTTTACTACCTAATGTAGTGTTAACGCCACGTCCCCAGCGGCGTGAATCCATGGCTGTCCCAACAACAGATTGTAGGACGCTGGCACGTCTATCACTTGAAAATCAACATCAAACCAAGTAGGACCCATTTGCAAACACAAGCTAATTTCCGTAATAGTGGACCTTTGGAAATCATCAAAAGCTTTGATGTTGATGGCCCTGTCCTTGATCTCATGCAGTCCCTTTCCTATTGTCCTGAGTGTCACCAACGGACAAATGTTAAGGCTAGATCCTCCGTTAATCAGGATTATGGTGATAAAGTAATCTTCGCACTGCACGGTGATGTGCAAGGCCTTGTTGTGACTCAACCCCTCTAGCAGCAGCTCATCTTCATGAAAAGTGATTTTGTGACTTTCTAATACTTGCCCTACCATGTTTGCCATCTCATCGCCGGTGATGTTACTTGGTACATATGCCTCACTCAGCACTCTTAAAAAGGCATTCTTGAGTGAATCAAAACTTTGCAGCAAAGCAAGGATAGAAATCTGTGCCGGTGTTTTGTTCAGCTGATCAATGACTGAGTATTCTTGGGCTTGTATTTTTCTCCAGAGATCGTCGGGTCCAGTTTCAGTGATGGTTGGCCGACTAGAGTCCTATTTTCTTAACTCATCCAAATGCTCCGAGGTATAAACCCTGGCGGTTCTTGTCATACCCTGTTCCGCAATGACTTCCCCGAACTTGACCTTCCCTTTCCTTCTTGCCTCGGCTGTGTAGTTCTAATGTATGGCCTTTGTGTGGAATGGTGTTACTGCCAACATTTCCACTGGAATTGGCGTGGCTATCTTTACTCTTATCAGAGCAGGCCCCTTAGGTGGTAAGACTGCAACTTCGAAAGGTGTAGGTGTGTTTGCTGGTGACATAAACTCAACCTTGATTGGTGCCGACGTCTTTGTAGAGGATGGTGCTTCAAACTCGAGTGGTATGGACATGCTTACCTCGGCGTCCCTAGAATGCTGAATCTGGACCACAATCGGATTAAGGGTGACTACTGGCTTCTTGGGATCGTCGCCTTCTGTGATTAACCCGATTGATCTCTTGGGGTCCCAATCATCCTCTATCTCGATCATGTGGACACCTCCGCCCTTGTGGTCTGGCAGAGGGTTATTGCGGACATTCGGAGCAGGCTCATTTGCTACGATGATCTTGTTATCAATCAAAGTTTGAATCTTATCCTTCAGAGAGCGGCATTCATCAATGGTATGTCCCTTCATGCCGGAATAGTGTGCACATGATTTATTTGGATTGACCCACTAAGAAGGGTTTTCTGGGGTTGTGGTAGGTATAGGGATGATATAACCAGCAGCTTTGAGTCTTTCGTACAGCTAGTCAATTGGTTCAGCGATGGCGGTATACTGTTTGGGAGGTCTGCGGTCGAAATTTGGTCGAGGTCTAGGGAAGTTTTAATGTGAGGGAGGTGATTGATAGTGGGATGGTTGGGTGTTGTATGCTTGGTAAACATGTGCTGGTTGGGAGTATTTGGGCGAAGTGGGCTGATATGGTGGAGATGACTGATAAGTAGGTGGTGGAGTTTGGTAAGTGGGTAAGGGTGCTTGGTAATTTGTGGTAGGCTGATATGTGATTCAAGGTGTTGGGTATGTTTGGTACTTGATAGGGGATTTGGTTCTCTTTGCAACCATTACAGCACCTACGTCCCTTTTCTTGGACGTACCACCGGGCTGTAAAGCCTTATTGGTAGCTTACAAGGCTTCAAAGTTCGTAACCATACCACTCTTGATGCCTTCCTCGATCCTTTCTCCTAGCTTGATGATGTCTAAAAATTTGTGATTCTCGATCAGCATCAGCCTCTCATAATGGTGGAAATGTTCATTTGCTCTTCCTCTAAAGCAGGCCTAACCTTAGCAGCTTCTGATCTCCATTGAGTAGCATACTCACGGAAGGTTTCTGTGGGTTTCTTCTTCAAGTTTTGGATATAGAACACATCTGGTGCATTCTCCGTGTTGACCCTAAATCTGTCCACAAAATCAAATGCCATGCTTACCCAGCTTGACCACTTCTTTGGATCCTGGCTAATGTACCAAGATAAAGCGTCTCCCTTCAGGCTCCTCATGAAAAGCTCCATGCGGATTTTCTTATCTCTTCCCACTCCGACCAGCTTTTCACAGTATGTTCTAAAGTGAACCTTGGGATCCCCTGTTCCATTAAATATTTCAAACTTTGGAGGTTTGTACCCCTCGGGCAGTTCGACATCCGGTTGTATGCAAAGGTCTTCGTAGTTCAACCCTTCAATACTCTTATTTCCTTCGACGCCCTGAATTCGGTTAGTCAGTTTCTTGAATTCTTCTGCTAGATTCCTGATAAGTGAGTATTTATCATCCGACTTGGGTGTGTTCGAAATGGGTTGAGTAGAGCGTGGCATAGTTTCCCCTTAGATGGGGGTGTTATGATGAGTGTGGAAATGGCCATTTGTGGAGTTTTGGGGTTCTGGGATGATCAGTGGGGTGTTATTGGAGGTGTGGCAGGTATTGTAGTGGTGGTAAGGAGAGTGATGGTTTTGTTGCTTTGGGTTGTTTTGCGGAGGTACAAGATTCTGAGTATTTGGGAAAGTAACATCTGGAGTGGTGAGGGAGAATGATAGACTTGCCAAGTTCCGAACTTGATCAAGTTCCTCCTGAAATTCAAACAGTTTCTGGTCGAGTTGGGACACACTTTCTTTAGAAACCTGAGTACCCTGAGTGATCCCTACCCGTTTAACAAAGTTTTCTTTTCTGGTGTTGCTCAAATCTTCCATCTTTCCATTGTTCCTGTTTCTAACAGGACTGGGAGGAGAAGTGGGTGGCGGGCCCTTGGATCTTGTGGAATATGATGATGATGCCAAAGTGCACGACTAACCTTTGGGGAGGGGAATAAACAAAAGCAAAAATAAAAGGTAACAAGTTATTGAAGATTATGAGCAGAAATGTTGGGATATTTAAACACATAGTGCAAGAACATAAATCGTGTCCTAATTTGGGGAACCTCTTTGTGCCCGAGGTAGGCCTAGCGGCAAATTGATTAAGAGAACTGGTAATGCTAAATGCCTCATTTTATTGATAAAAAGTAGAAAAATCCAAAAACGACACTAAATAACATGAAATAAAATATCACTAGTGGCCATTGGCCTTATTACATTTATTTAAAGCAAAAGAGAAGACTCCTATCTAGTTGGTCCCAGAAGAACCTTCCCCAGATTCGGCATCATTGGCTCCATCGAATAGCTTCCCCAGCTCGTGCAGTCCCAACAGCAAGTAGGCTCAGGCCAGATGTCTGCCTTCATTTCCTTCAGCAGTCCGGCAATCTTCGACTATCTTCAGAAACTTCTTTTCCAACTCTACTATACCACGCTCCAAAAAGACCAATCGTTTGTTGGCGCTGACAGTCATATCCTTCCACTCTTCAATTAGTTTTTGATTGGCTTCCTATATCTCACGGTGCTCGCTTTCAAATTCTCGGATTCTCTTTCACGGATGGTTGTACTTGACCTGTGCTTCAGCCTTTTCATTGATGATTCTGCTGCCTCGAACAAACCCGGGTTGACCAGGAGCATTGTGATTATCCTCTAACCAGCCTGAATAATAGGCAGCACAGCTTGCATGGTATCTGTCTAGTTCAATGGTGTCCTTTCCCAAGATGATCTTGCAATGCCACATATGCTGAGCCTGGCACCTGTAAGGGCTATCGTCATTCTGGAAGTCAGCCTGGAAGTGACTCATCTTGTCGATCCTTGGTATAACCTGCTTTCTACCAGCCTGTCTCATAACTCGGAGAGGGACATAAGGGTAGGTCCCCCTCAGACCGATCAGTATTAGGAAAGGTGCATCCATGGATCGGACTATGAACTCCTCGGTTGGGAACCACTCAAACATCCATTGTACTTGGTCCTCAGTCAGATTTTCGAATAGTTCAACCCATTCTCTAGCGTTCTCCGGCTGGGCGAACATGTTGGACATGTAATTCATTCGCTTTGGATGACGAAAAGTGATATGATCGTCCTAGTCCCTTCGATGGATTCCTTGTCGGTACTCACCCTTTTGGAGATGTTCCACGAGCCACAGTTGAAGTAGCATATTACAACCCTCGAAATGTTTGGCTCCACGTTGACACCTTTCTAGGGACCGATATATTTCTGCGATGATCATTGGTACAAGACTGAAAAGTTGTCTGTCAATTCCCTCCATTAGAGTTTTTGTAATCATATCTAGCCTGGTATGGATCATTGATTTCTTCATTAGAAATACTATCATCCCCAGGAAACAGAATATGAAAACAAATACCCTTCGGTGAATATTCCCCAATAATGTAAGGGTGAACTCATCATGATAAGTACGGTAAGATTTGATGTGACTGTACCTCTTGTACAAGTAGTCAAAGGGAATGTATGACTCTTTCAAGCATGTCAAAGTCTAGATTCTTCTTTAAATCCATCATTTTGAGAAAACCTCTACCTTTGCGATTTTTTGGCATTAATAAACCCGGAGTTTCCCATGGTATGCCAGCCAATCCACCTATTTCCTCGAGCAGAGGTGTCATTTCAATGTCTCCGAAACGGAACACAGACCTATCACCATCCCAGAATAGGGCAGCAACTTCTATGATTTTGTTGTTGGGCTGGATTTCCAAAAGAGAAGGTAGATTTCCTATGTATTTTCGGACAAGAGTCTGATCACTGGAATGAAGATCTTCCCACCATTTTAGAAATTTTGAGTGGATGTTGGTGACCATGCCGAATCTGGGGACTTTGTGCCTCATATTTCTGCAAGACAAAGTGTTAGGCCCTTACCCCCACAAAACTCGACTTACTAAATATCAATAATTGGCATAGAAGCATTTAGTTCTTCAAATAAATGCACAAAACGTGGTAGTGTCCGTTTGGTTTTTAGGAAAACCCAGTAGACTTTGGACAAGGCTATCTTAAAGATTCACTATGCGGACAGCATAAATGACTCGGCTAGGTTTGACCATGATGCATGCACAATTTAAACAGAGTAAGGATTTCTATGGGGTATTAGACTAGTACCCTTGAGCGTACAACTCAAGAGGGAAAGGCGCGGAACCGTCGAATACACCGTTGATCGAATGGTTTTATCGCAAATATGCCTTTGCCAGATTTAGGGGGTGATAATATCAGAAGAGCGCAACCACTCATTATAAACGTTGCTATGGTATTTTGTTTGGCACGAGTAGAATATGATGTTGAAATCATGCTTATGCAATAAATAAAATAAGTTTCCACGTATTTGTACGTTCATAATAATAATTACAATAATTTAAACAGTAATACGGGATTGCAATAAAGGAAAGCAGTAAAAGAAATAAAGAAGAGAAACAAAAAGACAAGTCAGTTTCATAGTATATTATGGAATTACATGCATAAATAGATTAAACAAGTAAAGACATATAAGAAATGTAAAGTCACAGTAATAGCTTGAAATGGTAAAAGCCTAAAAAGAAATCCCTTGTAGATTCGCCATGCTGTCGCTCCCCATTTTTTCGCGAAATCGGGTTTATGACATTTGGAAGGACAACTCGTTCCCTTATGGGAATTGGGTTTAAAAGAGTTGAAGAGTCGCCACCTAATGATTTAAGTGCATTAAGACACTAAGAAGGGTTTCATTTGGATAACCAGAGATTGAGTAAGGGCTTGAAATTATTCCAAGGGGAAGGTGTTAGGCACCCCTCAGAATCCACTAGTGTGGTTCCTGGCCAAGCTATTATTGTGACTTTAAGCATAAGTAACATGTAAGAAAGTAAGATTTTCAAATAAGAGGGGATTTTCATATAATGGTTTCAAATAGATGAAGTTAAAAGAAACGAAAGAGAAGCTTAATTTTGAGAAAAATAGTTTGAAAATTTTGAAAATAAACAATGAAATAAACAACTAAAAGGGGGGGGGGGGGGGGGTCCTAGGTTTATAAATAATATGGATCACCCCACACAACACCTGGTAACCACTTATACACGTGGTGTTATCGCGTGGTCATTATATCCATATCTACCCTTTCCTACCCATTTAAGGTATTAAACATGGAATGGTCTCGTTTTACTTATTTCATGCTAGTACTCGCCCCAATCCAATCAGTCCCGGAGGCATTTAGGACTATTAATCCTAAAGGGAAGTGATGTTGGCCTTTATAGTTTCAAAAGAAGAAATACTAAGGCAAAAAGCCAGAACACAGATAGCACATATGGGGAAAGCACATAAATAAATAAGGCTCAAACAGACCTCCTTAGATTAAAGAAAAGCATATATTTTAGCATGTCTCGAACATACTGATTAAGGTCTGACTACACTTAAAGATGTTGAGGCAGACTGATTTATTACACAGTTCATGTAAGAAGCCCAAATTAGGCCTGCCTGCTGGTTGTAATTAATAAAATCTGATTCAGTTTATAAGTTTAATCTAAGGCTTGCCTAAGTGTTAGACTGAACCTATATGTATGATATCTATTGGTTTTAGAAATAAAGAAGAAAACTGATTGCGGATTGATTTAGGAAAAGGTTGCTAATTTTAATAGAAGGAGTACAAGTTCTGCAATTGATAATGCATTACTACTGACAGTTTAAACTTACCAATGAATGAGGCAATTTAGATTTGAATTAGAACCCGTATAGGCATGCATTCTATGTGTTTGTTGACTTTAAACACTTTTTATAGACATAGAGAAGTGCAAAAATCCTACAACGCGCTATCTAGGTGTTGCATTTTTTATTACGAGCATGATATCTGATTACATTGGTTATTAAGGCCTATAAACACGTTTGCCTAGCGAGAGATGAGTATGCACGAAACATAAAGGGCCTATAGGCATATTATCTCCATGCATGTGCATCCTATAGACATGGTATTTATATATGAGTGCAGAAATTCCTGTAGGCATGTTATATAAATGAGAATGCAGAAGTTCTTATAGACATGGTAGCTAAATGAGAAGCAGAAATCTTATAGACATGGTAACTATATAAGAATGCACGAGTCTCATAGATATGGTAACTATATGAAATATGCATATGTCTTATATGCATGGTAACTACATGAAAAATGCAGGAGCCTTATAGGCATGGTAACTATATGAAAAATGCATGTCTTATAGGCATGGTAACTATATAAAAAATGGAGAAATTAGAGATTCCTATAGGCAAGTTATCTACCCATATACATGCATGATGACCCCTCCCTTTTCACTAATCATCCCCAAAAGTTTATTACAAAGTTATTACAATCCAAAGAAAATATAGTAAAGAAAACACATCAGAAATTGAAAATTACAACCAAGAAGAGCTTGATTCAGACTTCCTGTTTGAAGTATGAAGTAAACCAACTCCAAAGATCAATGTTTAAAGCCTTTCTACCATTTGGGTGTATCAAAGTTCTCTAAGAGCTTCTTAAGAACTCCAGGCAATGCTTACACCCAAATGTATCACCATATTAAACCAAAGTGCAGTGTGGAAGGGCCAGCCCTCAGGTGTCCAAGTTCAGAAGGAACTCAAGGTCCCAAGGCAAGGCTCACAAGGGGGGGGGGGGGGCAAAACTTAGAGACTAGGAGAGAGTGCAAGTGCAGAAGTGAAATTCTGAAAAGGGAACAGGGAAGGGAGCTACTTAAAATCAGTGCACATAGGGGTAAAAGGAATGGGGAATTGAAAAATATAAATGCATGCTAATGGGCATAACCCAACAATGAGAGATGCTGGAACACCCATAAGCCTACTAGAACATATTGTTTAGAGGTTAGGATCCCCTAAGGGATCAAGTTTAATCCATAGACAATAACTTGCGTATTGTCATATTTTAAAATGTAACTCAAAAAACATAAAAGGAATAGGGAAGAGGAGTTCATAACAGAAAAAAACAAAAGAGATCAATATGCTAGTTTAAGTATTTAAATCTACAGAAGTAGTAAAGAGACAGAGATGTAAAAAGCTATAAGTAAACAAATTGTGGTGATGCTGTTAATTAGAATTAGGACATACCAGTTTCAAAAACAAAAAATAGGAAAAGCAGTAGTCTTTTGAAAGTCAGAATACAGACAAGTAGGGAGAGTTCTCTTATTTGAGAGTAGGAGTTCAGAAGAATTGTGAATTGTAGTAGTGGAGGATTATTAAAATCGTGTGTAGTGTGAAAGAAAAGTAGTGTATTTATAGTGTGAAAATCATAAGATAACAAGGTAAGAAAATAATTTGAAAACTGATTGTCAATAAATTGCACAAGGCTTCCCATAATTAAGGGATTCAGATTCAAACGGATAAAACCAATTAAGGAAAGAAAATAATCAAACCCTTTGTGCAAAGCATGCAATTGAGGGAAAATACATAAAAGTCATTTAAGGGCAGGGTTTTGACAATACACGTTTGTGCAAATAAGGCAAGGGAATCAATTAACAACCAATAAATCACAAGGTCTGAAATTTGGTATAAATGAACCAAGTCAAAAAAGATGAAGAAAGGTTTTACCTATGTCGAGTCACATAGGAAATCAGTAAAAGATGGAAAGAAATCAATCAAGCTATATTCAGAAGGAAGTTTACACTAGTTGTAAATTTGAAAACCATTTAAAGGAAAATTCATCATATATAAGGAGCATGTGAGCATGAAAGAAAACTGTCGTGTAAATCAGTAAAAAGTCCAGTATGGAAGAGTTTAGCAAAGGTCAGAATCATATGAAAACAAAGAAATCCAAACTTAATTCAAAGACACGAAGTCAATCTAAAAGAATTAAGGGTTTCGTAATGAAACCCTATTTCAAGAAAACCATAAAGCAAGTATGAGAGGGCGGGGAATTGAATCAAAATCATGTTCAGAAGTTTCAGAAAAGGACATGTTTCTTCAACAACAGAACTTATGAAGAATATGATAGCAAGGTAACATGCAATCACAGTAGAGGGATTCAAAGAAACTTAAAAATGGCTCAGTAGAAGGCAAACAAAGAAACTTAAAAACTTAGCAGGAAAATACAGTAGAAGAACACAAGAACACTGGAAAAGTATAGTAGAAAAGCATATAGGAAAATACAGTAAGATAAACATACAAGAACATCGTAAAAATACAGTAGAGAAGTCTACGAGACCATAGTATAGGAAAACACAATAAGAGAATACAAAATATGATACGAGAACACAGCAGAGGCAAACACACGAATAACAAAGAAGAAAAATCATAAAACACTTAAAAACTTTCCAGAATACACTAAATCGGAAAAGAAGGGTTTTGAAAGTAATTTTCAAAAATAAAAGTTAGGGAAATCATTTGAAAACTCAAGTAGCGTATAGATACACAAAATATCTAAAAAGAATCGGATAAACCTAGAAGGGTTAGGGTTTCAGAAGAACCCTAGAATGAGAAAGGCTTTAAAAGGTCATTGACCTGAGTCGGAGAAGTTACAATCAGGCTCAGAAGACTAGGATATGCCGAAGCAAAACTCGAGTCGTCAAAGGTCTGAGTGAAGACCTCCGAGGTGTGGCCTCGAATCTTCAAGTATCAAGCACATAGGAGCGATAAGAGGTGAGTATATGGGCCTCACACCCTGGGAAGCCATTGATTCCGGTGAGTTTCAAGGTGGGAGATGATGAGAGTTTCGGGAAGGTTCGAGAGTGTTTGAGAGACGAAGGGATTCAAAGGCGGCGTCTTAGATGAAATGGCTTAGGGTTAGGGGGTTTGGGAAATTAAAAAGGAAAGGGGGAATCATAGCCGTTGATCATTTTGATCAACGACCTAGAACAAAGGGGAGACAGGCGGGTAAAAATAAACGGGCCAGGGGGTAGGGTAGTTTAGGATTTGGGTCGGTCCAATTGAGATTAAAACTGGGGTTAAATGAGGGGTCAATTTGGGCTAAAATTGAAATAAAATAGGGCTAGATTTTTAAATATCCACTTTTTCCCTTTTTATTTTATAAAAATAGTAAAATGAGTTCAAAAATTAATTAAAGGTGCTAAATTATTTATTAGTATATAAATATTAGATTAAAAATATAGGAATCAAATTTGTAATTATAACAGCAATTAATTCTTAAAATAGGCTAATATTGCAACTAAGTGCAATTTAGCTTTAAAAATACCAAATCAATTTATAAAAATTTGCAAAAATTACCTGAGATATATTTTTGTATAAATATGAGAATACAATAACTAAATGACCAATATGATAATTTTGGAAATAATTATTGGTTTTGTACTGTTAAAATAGAGCTTTTAAAAATTTAAATAATAATGAATCACTTGGACATGCTTATATATGTGCGCATATACATATACATACATATATATATATATACTATTTTGAATGTATTTTGCATATAAAAATATACAGAAAAAAATTAGGTATCAACATCGATCCCATTGGTCTCCACTTTCTCCATGGTCCTGAGAACCTCATGAAAAATGTCTAAATAATCCTGCGGATCCTTAGAAGATGCACCGTTTTAAGTGGCAGTGAAGAGCTTGGTGAACTTGTCCGATCTCCACAAAGCATCAGCAAATATAGTTGGCCCCTCTCCGTTCTGTGCCACAATACTAGGTTGAACTATCCTAACTGGCTAAGCTGCTGGAGTCTGAAACTGGGGAGCTATCTGCTCCGGAGTGCGAGTAGCAGGAGTCTAGGCTCCTCCTCCAGCCTGAGAGACGAAAGGTGCCACAGAAAGCAAGCTTGCCTGGGCGACACTCACCATAAGGCCAACTAGACGAACTAGAGCATCCTGAAGTACCGGGGTAGCGATGAACCCCTCTGGGACCTGAGCTGGCCCTACTGGAACTGAGTAGGCTAGAACCTACTCATCAAAATAAACCCCTACTGCTGCTACTGATCGAGCTTTGGGCTGAGCTCGGCCTCTACCTCGGGCCCTACCACGGCCTATGCCTCTGCCCCTCGCAGGAGCCGCTACTGGGGACTCAGGCTGCTGGTCAGCTGATGAAGCAGTACGTATTCTCACCGTCTGCAAGAGAACATAGTATAAGATCAATTAGCATTGAGAAATCAAATCGCACGACATGAAAGAATAGATGTGAAGTTTTTCTAACTCTGTAGCCTCTAGGTAATAAATACAGATGTCTCTGTACCAATCTCTCAAACTCTACTAAGATTGTCCGTGAATTGTGAGACTTGAGAAACTTAGAGCTCTGATACCAACTTGTGTGGACCCGGATTTCCTACCCTCGGCAGTTGTGATGGCGTCTACTAGTGGAAGCTAGGCAATCCAATTGTCCCAATTTTAACCTTTTTCATTTTTAATCTATTAACAATGGTGTATAAACGTCATAGAAATGACATAATTAAATAAACGGAAGACTGCAATATAGTAATTTAATAATAATACCAATATCAATCCATAACATAAACTATCCAGAACTGGTGTCACAATATTACAGGCTGTCTAGAAATACTACAAATAAAGGTCTGAACGATTAATACAACGCTGACTATGGAATACATGAAAGAAACAGAATGAAAATATAGGAGACACCAAGTCCTGCAGACGCCTATAGGACTACCTCGGGTCTCCAGTTGGACTTAAGGCAACAACCTAACAGCGGTCCAAAAGCTGCAGCAATGAGATCTGCACACAGTACATAGTGTAGTATCAGCACAACCGACCCCATATGCTGGTAAGTGCCTAGCCTAACCTTGGCGAAGTAGTGACGAGGCTAGGACCAGACTACCAAATAAACATGTGCAGTTAAATAATATACAGTGGAAAATAAAGGCAGAACTTTACAATTAAAGATAGGAAAGGGGAATCGTGCTGCGAGGAACAACAAGTATCAACAGAAAACCAACAGTTAAATGTCTAGAAACCATAACTCAATTATAAATAAAAAATCAGGAAATCAAAGACAAGTGCACGAAATCACCCTTCGTTTATCTCACATAATCATGGCACTGAATGATCCTTTGTGTATTATCACTCATATCAAATCACGAAAATGTACATCGTGCGGCACGGCATCACACTTCGTGCTTTAACACCCTCTCACAAATATCATGCACGGCATCACCCTTCGTGCTTTAACACTCTCTCACAAATATCATGCATGGCATCACCCTTCGTGCTTTAACACTCTTCCTTACCCAAACAACAATCACAACGCAATAAGGGCAAGGGAATCAATAAAATCACAATACAATCCCGACAAGGGAATAATAGTATAACAACCCTATCCCAGCAAAAGAAATAATATCAAAAGCAATAACATCCCGGCAAGGGAGATAACATCAAAAGTAGCAACATCCCGGCAAGGGAGACAATATCATAAACCTATTATCTTTTTCACATTTACTTCATAACTCAATTCACAACTTGAGCCAATGCTCTAAAATTTTCAATTGCTAATAATACTCCCACAAATCATTTTACAACTTGATCGAATGCTATTCAATGTTCAATTACCAATATTACGTCCACAAGCCTTATTCAACAATAGATATCATCATATAAAGCATGAACAATACGGAACGGAGTCACATACATCATAGTATAAGACTCACGGGCGTGCTTGACACTAACG
Source organism: Nicotiana glauca (assembly GCA_026770625.1). NCBI lineage: Eukaryota > Viridiplantae > Streptophyta > Magnoliopsida > Solanales > Solanaceae > Nicotiana > Nicotiana glauca. The sequence continues at coordinate 6,345 of MDKF010626740.1, read as the reverse complement.
TATAGATACTCGTCACCATGCCTATACGCCGTACTCAACAATTAACACATAGCAAATAGACACAACTCCTAATCCCTCAATCTAAGGTTAGACCAAACACTTACCTCGATGCCACGAACACAATTCAAGCCTCAACTACCGCTTTACCTCTTGATTTCACCACCAATTCTCTTGTATCTAGCCACAAGTTACTTAACTATATCAATAAATGCTAAATGAATCAATTCTAATGCATAAAAATAGGTTTTCTAAAGTTTTTCCCAAAAATTTAAAAATCGACCCCGGGCCCACATGTTCAAAACCCGAGGTTTAAACCAAAATCTGATTATCCATTCACCCACGAACTCAAATATATAATTTGTTTTGAAATCAGACCTCAAATCGAGGGCCAAATCCCCAAAATTTGAAAATCCTAAGTTCTACCCAAAACACCCAATTTTTCCCATGAAAACCCTTCATTTTGAGTTCAAAACATGTAAAAAGATGGATTATATTGAAAGAAATGAGTTAGAAATAACTTATAAATGATTTGGAAGAGGCGTTCTCTTTGAAAAATCGCCCAAAGGTGTTTAGGTTTTTAGAAGGTTTGAAAAATGGATGAAAATGCATCTAAATCCCAATTAACTGGTCACTGATGTTGCAATTGCGACCAGGGTTCGCAATTGCGAAATCCTTCAAGATATGTCATCTTCACATTTGTGAAGAAAAAGTCGCATTTGCGACTGGCCTTTTTCGTATTTTTGATCAAATGTTCGCATTTGTGATCAAGGCCTGCCCAGGCCATCTTCGCATTTCCGATACAGCGTCGCATTTGCGAGCAGGCTTCGCAATTGTGAAGCTTGCAGGCCTGCAACATACAAGCAATTTCCTAAATCAAATTTCACTCTGTGGCCTACCAAAAACTCACCCGAGCCCTCGGGGCTCTAAACCAAACATGCACGCAAGTCCAAAAACATCGTACGAACTTGCTCGTGCGATCAAATCATCAAAAAAATATCAATAACTATGAATTTAGAATCAAAATCATAGAAAAATCTCATGAACTCTTAATTTCAAATTTTAACAACCGATGGTCTGATTTACGTCATATCAAGTCTATTTCTTACCAAATTTTATAGGCTCAACTTAAATCCTGTATAAGACCTGTATCGGGCTCCGGAACCAAAATACGATCCTGATTCCATCAAATTCAATTACATTCAACTTTCCAAAAAACTTTAAAAATTTAAGTTAAATAATTTTCTTCAAAAAATTATTTCTCGGGCTTGGGACCTCGGAATTTGATTCCGGCCATACGCCTAAGTCCCATATTTTCTTACAAACCCTCCGGGACGGTCAAATTACGGGTCTGGGTCCGTTTATCAAAAATGTTGACCGAAGTCAACCTTAATTCATTTTAAAAGAAAAATTCATCATTTTTCATAGATTTTCACATAATGGCTTTCCTGATACACGCCTGGACTGCGCATGCAAATCTAGGTTAGACAAAAAGGAGATTTAAGGCCTCGAAATATAGAATTCATTTCCAAAACAAGTGACTAAGGTGGTACCAAGAGACAAGTTCGAGCTATGCAAAGAACTTATCGGCATGCACTCAAACTAGAATGCAGTGCTACCTCCTCTAGATGAATGAGATTGGACGGGGTTTATGGTCATCACACTGACCAAGTGGTACCAAGAGACAATTTCAAGCTATGCAAAGAATTTATCGGCATGCACTCAAACTAGAATGTAGTGCTACCTCCTCTAGATGAATGAGATTGGAGGGAGATATTGGTGGGGTCTATCTCATTGAAAAACCAAAGTAATAGGCATGTGTCTAAGGAAAATATTTGGCTGAGAATTTCTTTGGTTTGGCAGCCAACATTGTTGGATTGTTGACATTGAAGAAAAGAAGGAAAAATGTGTGCAAATTGTCAAATATAGTAGGCTCATAGAGTGAGTGTCACAACCCGGATTTCCCACCATCGGGAGTCGTGATAAGTTGGTATCAGAGCTCTAGGTTGCATAGGTCTCGCTACTCACAGACAAGCTTGGTAGAGTCTGGGGGATCGGTATGGAGACGTCTGTATTTATCCCCCAGAGGCTACGGAGTTAGGAAAGGTTTCACTTTTGAAGAGCAGTTCAGCAGGAGTTAGGCACCCAGGTTCAGTTGAGCACAGCATTCCATCCTCAGACGGACGGTCAGTCCGAGAGGACTATTCAGATATTGGAGGATATGCTCCGAGCCTGTGTCATTGATTTTAGAGGTTCGTGGGACTAGTTTTTGCCTTTAGCAGAGTTCGCCTACAACAACAGCTACCAGTCCAGCATTCAGATGGCTCCTTATGAGGCGTTGTATGGTAGGCCATGTCGGTCTCCAATCTGATGGTTTGAGCCGGGAAAGGCTCGATTATTGGGTACAAATTTAGTCCAGGAGGCCTTGGATAAGGTCAAGATCATTTAGGACAGGCTTCGTTCGGCTCAGTCGCGGCAAAAGATTTATGCGGATCGCAAGGTCGAGATGTAGCTTTTATGGTTGGTGAGTGAGTATTGCTCTGTGTATCGCCTATGAAGGGCGTAATGAGATTTGGGAAAAAGGGCAAGCTTAGCCCTAGGTTCATTGGCCCATTTGAGATTATTGATCATGTGGGAGAGATGGCTTACACACCTGCCTTGCCACCTAGCTTGTCAATCGTGCATCCAGTGTTTCATGTGTCTATGCTATAGAGGTATCACGGTGATCCTACCTACGTGTTAGATTTCAGAACTGTCCAGTTGGACAAGGATCTATCCTACGAGGAGGAGTCGGTAGCTATTCTAGACCGGCAGGTTCGACAGTTGAGGTCGAAGAGTTTTCCTTCAGTGCGTGTCCAGTGGAGAGGTCAGCCTCCTGAGGCATCAACCTGGGAGTCCGAGTCTGATATGCGGAGCCGTTATCCTCATCTATTTCCTGACTCATGTACTTCTTTCTTTCATCTGTTTGAGGACGAACGATAGTTTTAGAGGTGGAGAATGTGACGACCCAAAGGGTCATCACCTGATTTCTCCCTTTTTCCGTGCTTCCGAGGCCTTGAAAAACTCACTTGTAGTTGCCTTGATTTACGTGCGCAGTCCGAACGCGTAGTCGGGAAGTTTTTATGTTGAAATATGTGAAATCTGTGAAAATTTGAAGGATTTTGATATTAATGTGGTTAAAGTTGACTTCGGTCAACATTTTTGGTAAACGGACCCGAATCCATGATTTGACGGTCTCGGAGTGTCCGTAGAAAAATATGGGACTAGGGCATGTGCCCGGAGTCGAAATTCGAGGTCTAGAACCTGAGTAAAAGAATTTTTCTGTTAAATTGTTTTTCTGAAATGTTTAAGGAAAATGAAAATGAAAATTTATCAAAAGCTGATGGTATTGGGCTCATATTTTGGTTCCGATACCCGGTACAAGTCTTAAATATGTGTTCAGCACTTTCTGTAAAGTTTGGTCGAAATCGGACGTCATTTGACGTGTTTCGGACCTAAATATCTAAAGTTGGAAGTTTATGAAGTTTGAAATGAAAATGATGATTTTGAGGCTTGACTCGACGTATATGATATTCTTTGGGCGATTTGATCGCACGAATGAGTCCGTAGTATGTTTTTGAGATTATATGCATGTTCGGTTGGAGCCCCGAGGGCTCGGGTGAGTTTTGAGTGGATCACGGGAGGTCTTAGGCTTAGAAATATTCAGAAATTGCAGGTTCAAGAGTGGCAGGCCCCGAGCGCGGCCGCGGTCAAATCCGCGCGGTCCGCGCTGGAAGCCGTGCGGCCTCGGTGCATTTCTGTGCGGTCCACGTGGCTAGGATTCAGAGAGCCAGTGGATTCCAGTTCGACTAGTGCGGCCGCGTGCCATATCAGCGCAGTCCGCGCTGGAAGATTCAGAGAGGGGTCTTCAGGGTCATTCCACCAGCGCAGCCGCGCACCAAATTCGTGCGGTCCGCGCTGGGCAGGTTCAGAGAAGCCCTTTTTCTTCCCTTCCTCGACGCGGCCGCGGTGCATTTTTGTGTGGTCCGCGCTAGCCTTCAGCGAAGTATATAAAGTCGGCATTTTCAGTTATTTTACACTTTTTCAAAACCCAAAAACATAAGAGGCGATTTTCCAAACGATTTTTCTTCTTCAAAACGATTGGTAAGTGATTTCTAACTGATTTTCTTTACACCTCATCATCCTTAAACATAATTTCAACTTCAAAACAAAGATTTTAATGGGAAAATTTGAGAACTTAGGGTAGAACCTAGGGTTTTCTAAAACTGGGGGTTTTGGACCTCAGTTTGGGGTCCGATTCCAAAATAACTTATATACTTGAGTTCATGTGGGAATGGGTAACCGGGTTCTGGTTCGAACCTCGAGTTTTGACAATGTGGCCCCGGGGGCGTTTGGGGAATTTTTGAGTAAAACTTTGGAAAATTCATTTTCATGCATTCAAGTTGATTCAATTAGTAATTGTTGATACAATCAAGTAATTTGTGACTAGATTTGAGCGGTTTTTTGGTGAATTCGAGGGGTAAAGCTATACTAGAGGCTTGAGTGGATTTTTAGAGCATTTGAGGTAAGTGTTTGATCTAACTTTGGCTTGAGGGAATAGGTTTAGAGTATTATTTATTGTTAATTGCTAAATGATCCAGTACGGTGTATAGGCATGGTGACGAGTATCTGTACACCGGTGTCTAGTATGACCGAATTTCCCACCATCTGGAGTCGTGATGGTGCCTACTGTCTGAGCTAGGCAAGCGAAGCATTAAACCTTTTCGGACAACAACACAATAGTAATAACAATAATAACCCTTAAAATAAAAGCAAAAGTCTTTCATAGCATAAATAACTAAAAAAACCAAAAATGCGGAAGCTTAACATTTCACTACCCAAGACTGGAGTCGCTATCTCACGGACTACTAATGAATACTACAAACAAGTCTGAATAAAAATTACATCATGTCTGTCTCGGTGCAATGAAAACAAACAGAAAATATGGAAAGTGACTCCGGCCTGCGAATGCCAGCTAGGCTACCTCGTAGTCACTGGACTGAAGTCAACTCCTACTCAACGTGCTACTGCTGTGGTCCAAAAGATGCTCCGGTACCGTGATCTGTGCAAAAAGCACAGAAGGGTAGCATCAGCACAACCGACCCCATATGCTGGTAAGTGTCTGGCTTAACCCCGACGAAGTAGAGACGAGGCTAGACAGGACTACCAAATCAACATGTACAGTTCTATATATATATGTGCAATAAAAGGAAGGAATACCAAAACTAAACAGTTAAAAGGGAGGGAAACAGACTATGGGGGAGTACAATCCAGATATAAAAGTCATCAACTTAAATAAGAAACAGTGAACAACAATAATTAACAGAGACAGGAAATCCAACAGTTGCACGACATCAACCTTCGTGCTTTTACTCTCATCCTCACCCAAGGCAATCAATAAAATGCACGGCATCACCCTTCGTGCTTTTCCTCACATAACTCTCACATAAATGGCACGGAATGACCCTTCGTGCAATATAATCAACAATGGCACGGAATGAAAGTTGGTAGCTTGATGTATGCAATGGTCTGTACGAGACCTGACATGTCACAAGATGTTGGAGTTACTAGCAGATATATGCATAATCCGGGAAAGGAGCATTGGCAAGTGCTGAATTGGATTCTACGGTATATTCATAATACTGTAGATGTCGGGTTAGTTTTTTAGCAGGAAGACAATCGGTCTGTAGTTAGATATTATGACTCAGATTTTGCGGGTGATATGGACAAACGAAGATCAATTACTGGTTATGTATTTACTTTTGCAAAGGCACCGGTTAGTTGAAAGTCTACTTTACAGTCAACAGTTGCTTTGTCTATAACAAAGGAAGAGTACATGGCTATTACAGAGGCTGCGACGGAGGCAATTTGGCTTCTGGGGTTGCTAAAGGAGCTTGGTATTGAACAAAAAGGTATCACAATTTTTTGTGATAGTCAAAGTGTTATTCAATTAGCGAAGAACCAAGTTTATCATGCAAGGACGAAGCACATTGATGTTCGGTATCATTTCGTACGAGAAATCATAGAAGAAGGTGGAGTCACGGTGAAGAAAATTCATACTACAGAGAATCCTGCTGATATGCTGACAAAAGTGGTGCCTGCGATCAAGTTTCAACATTGTTTGGATTTGATCAACATTGTTGAACACTGAAGATTGAAGATGAAGACACAACCAAAATTTGTTGTAGAGAGAAAAATTGAAATGTGGAATTTTGCCAAGGTGGAGATTTTATAATTGCCAAAATTGGCAGTAGTCCCACATCGGTTGGGAAGCAAAAGTAGGTGGGAATTTTTCCCTATAAAAGAAGG